>QEPC01009832.1:16565-28685 GCA_003113815.1 Sphenodon punctatus | reverse complement strand
CTGGCCCCTAGCCTGTTAACATTCCGGCGGAACTGTAAGACCTGGCTGTTCGCCCAGGCCTTTGGGAGGGAGGGTGGGTAGGGTGTGGGGTTTTAGTTCCCCCACCTATTTTTGGTTTTTAGATTGATTTGCTAGCCCTGTTTTTATAATATTTGTTATTATTTTAACTGTTTTTATTGGATTTTAAGATGTTGGAAGCCTCCCCGAGCTGCATGGCAGGAGGGGCGGGGTAGAAGTTTATAAAATAAATAAATAAATAAATATTAATGTCTGCAAAACCGCCTCATGTTTTGATTAATGAGCCAAATCTCAACACCCAGCTATTGACACTAGGATCAAGGGACACTAGGATCTGCCATAGAATGACTGTCCCCCTTCCATCCCCTTTGGAACATTATATTTAGCCTGAGTATAAGAATAAAGCTGACCCCAAACACATTCCCCTCGCCACCCACCACTGACACTACAACACAGACTGAGAACTTCAAAGAAGAATGTTGTATTTCCTGGCATCATATTGCAGCTTTAGGGATTTTTAAACTCAACTACTTTGATTCGGATTGTCCTTGTTTAAGAAAAGCCAAGCCACACATTCCCCTTCCCCTCCATCTTTCACTTCTCTTAGCCTCTTGCCCATTAGCTCATGAATGACATTATCCCCTGCTGTCTTTCATCTGGACAGCAGCACAGCAAAGCAGACTCCCCTGGCCCGCCTTCTTTTCACTGCCGAAGGTCTTTTGAAATTGATAGATCTCAGGTTTTCAAAGGAGGTTTCAGATCTTGCTAATAACACACCATACCTTGGGGCTGAAGATGTTTGCATTGTGTCTGCCTTAATTCTACGCTACACCTGAAGAAACTCAACATGGGGTCTTTCGGGGCCTTTCCTAGTAGGATCATGCAGCTGAGCCACCTTCTTTTTCTTGTGATGGGGTCCAGATTTTGTGAATGATTCCACACGTTAATACAGCAATTGCCTGGCTCATGAGTGTACAATATGCTGCGCTCTGGTGGATGAACTACTGAAATGTATGCCATAGAACCACTGCTTCTGAACAGTTGCAATGATTTCAGTTTAGGTCATTGGTCTATGGGACTGGCTATGGCTACCCGGGGTGGGCAAACTGTTGCTTGGGAATGGCTCCTGGGAAGTTCAAGTGTGACCGTGGGCCCAGCCCTGTCTTAATGGTCCTGTGTCTTACTTCATTACACCGACCTGTGTGTCAGCAGCTGAATTGAAGCTGCTCTTCAGAATCTCAATAGCCAGGACCATGGAGCACCAGCTCCGCCAATCATTCATGAAGCATGTGGTGCAAGGAGGGGTGCGACTCACTGGTAGATGCTTTAAAGGGTCACACGTGTGTCTTGTAGCTCTCAGTCCATGTAAAGATTCTGACACACAGCTCTTGGGTTTGGAAACTTTGCCCACCCTTGGGTTCAGTGATTTTACAGACATTACAGTCATCTCTGGCCATATCACACAGCAAGGGTTGAGAGATTTAAGAGTCTAATTGGCACATTTACTTTTCATTCTGCAGACTAAAACTTAATGGTTCAAATACAGTCCTCAGTGCTAACTGAAAAGTGGGATGTTCTTCCCCAATGCCAGTTAACAGTGCTTGCAGAGTTGGTAGGAGCTGAGTGAATCCTTCTTTTCAGGACCCTGCTTTTCAGCTGATCAGCAGGGAGGCTCCACCATACCTCTCACTGTCAGATCACAGCATCTCTCTTTGTTGGATTTAGTCTCTTGTAATTGAATGCTAAGAATAACATTCATAAACAAATTTCTATAGGACTGAGTATTATTTCCAGCTTTAAGATTCTTACCAGCATTTTTATATTGTTTGCTTGCTTTTAAACACGGGACAGAATACCATAATGAAGACAAGTCCATTCCTTTAAAGTCTGCTAAAGCTAAAATTCGGATGTCAGGCTATTTTAGTGGCCCACTAAATTCAACTTAAGCAACTGCACTATATTGGGGGTGCGGTGGGGGTGAAGGGTTAATGGTCTGGGGTTTTGTTTATGGAGATTATATTGCATGTTAGCATGCGGGATTGTAAGCCCTTTTGTAGGGACCTGTTTGTAACTGCTGACTGTACAGTGCCAGGTACACCCTTGGTGCTTTATAAATATTAAATAAATAAAAAAATATAACAATAACAACCTGTATTTGATCTGTGGAGTCCCCATTCTGCTAACAGTCACATGGGCAAGGTTGGGAGCCCTTCAACTCAGCAGCCCCCTGCCCGCAGTTCATCAGCGTCTGCCAGCTGCAGCAGATGATGCTAGCACACAGACACCCTGGAGACCCCTGGGGCCCAGAGATCTCGCTATCCCTGGGAGATCACTGGCACACACCCCCAGCTATCAGGTGGCCCATGGGGACAGCACAATTGCTCGCTCTCCTCTCCCTCTCCTCCCCATCCCTGCTGGCCATCAGATGAGATGGGCACGCTAGTGCTGGCTCCAATGGAAAGGGGGGTCACGGCCAGGGAAGGTTTCTTCCTTGCCATGAGGCTCGGACTCCCCTTTCCATGCCTGCTGCTTTCCTTTCCTGACAGGAAAGGGGCAGCCCCCGGGCAAACATCTGTAGACCATCATTCAGATAGGAAGATAAATCTGGGATAAAAAGGGAGGAATGAGGGGACAATGTCTCATGTGGTTATACCCCGTGTCTCAGTTGCTTGCAAACTGCACTAGTTTCTACCACTTCTTGACTGCTTGGAGACAGCTCTGATCTTGCAGATAGTATTGATCTTCTCTTGGCATCTAAGTACTTTCTTCCCTTGTATTTTAGTTCCTGAAAGATTCAAGGAGAGGAAGATGGAAGAGAAGCAGAAGGGTTTTGCCTTGGTCTTACCCAATTAGAGATGCAGTGGGATCAGCTTAATTTGAACTTACATAAATTGAATTTCTGGTTAAGTAAAAAAAAATATGTTTTCCCCAGATCTGGGTCTAACAAATGTATTGCTTCTTGAATTGAATAAGTCAAATTCTGTACTCTGATCACTATGATCACTCAAATTTTAAAGATATATAGAGTATAACTATGTAACTAATAAAATAAAATACCGTGGTGCATACCTTCAAAGCTTGCAGTGCAACGCAACAGGGTGCCCTGCCTGCACTGCAAACCCTGCTGCTCAAGTGAATGGCAGGCAACAGGAATACTGTGCATTGCACTGCAAGCTTGAAGGCCAGTTTTTGGCTTCCAGAACAGGCAGCTCTAGAACACTTCTGTTCCCTGCTGTTTGGGTGAGGAGCAGGGAATAGGAGCATTGCTACCATTGCACTCCAATCTTGAGGATATACAAAGATACAGCAGAAGAAGGGAACCTTTTCTTTCTCTTGGGTCACTTTGAATTTCATTGAATTCCTGTATTCCTTCGAGAATACTCAGTGGAAAGAAAATCCTTCCTTTCCCCCTCCCACCCATCTTGCCTTCTCCCAGGAGCGCAAGAGCAGCAGGGGCAGCAGTCCTGGACCACCCTACAATGTTTTCCCTGACACCCACTGCCTGTCCCCACTGCTTCCTCTCAGGACAAAGGTAAGCCAGGCAGGGAGTTTGGGCACCCTGATGAAAATAAGTCAGGAATTCCACAGTACCCCAATTTCTCCGCTACAGGTTGGGTATCATGGAATGCAATGGGAATTCCTACTTTGGGGGTTCCTGTTTCAGCCTTGCAACAAAAATATATCAAATAACCAAACTGAATAAATCAGATGAACCTGATGAACCCTGTGAACCAAACCAAACAATTCAAATTAACCAAACCATTCATCACAGATCCTGCTCTGATATTTGGTTGCCTATCAAATGTGAGAAAAATATCTGTGAATTCGGGATGGGTGAACAGATCATGGTTTGTGTTCGGGAGTTCGGTTTGATCCGGTTTGATTCAGTTCGGGTGTTCGGTTCGGACATTTGGTTTGTTTGCTGATTTCAGGTTCGGCCGTTTGGTTCGGTTGTGTTTGGTTCAGTTTGGGCATTCGGTAAAAGTATCGCGAGAGCGTGTGATCGCGCCGGAAACCAGAAATTCAAGTGCGTGTGGAGCTGTGTGGCGAGAGAGTGTGTGTTTGTGGCTGGCTGTTCAGTTTCATGGATTTTGGCTGTTTGTGTTTGGTTTGGCTGTGTTGTTTTGGTTGGTGAATGTTGGTGGGTGACTGTGTGTTGTCCGTGTGTGAGTGAGGTGGTTTTTTGGGGTGGGGAAATGAAGAAGACTGTTTTCTTGCTTCCCTGGCTGGGGGTCGAATTGGTGCTCCTGGAGCCGGTGGTGGTGGAGGAGGAGGAGGAAGCAGTTGCTTTCTGAGCCCCTGGACCATCGGTGGTGGTGGCCGGCTCCTCAGATGAGGAGCAAGAGGTGGGCACAGGAGGCGCTGCCAGGTTTATACACTTTTTTTTTACTTTGAGAACAAGAAAGGCTCTATCCATTAGAACGAGCTCACTGGCATGTGGGTGGGTCGTGGGCATCAGTCAGGCACAAACAGTGGGCTTCAGCGGGTAGCAGCAGATGTCTGCCACAGATAGAGGGGATACTGTAGTGTGGGGGGCTCTTCCAGCAGTCAGGCATGAGCACGAACAGCACCCCCACCCAAACATGTGCCAGGCTAGCAAGGGTCTCCACTCTCCAGTTGCCAATGCCATTCCATTCCCTACGCACCCCAAAAATAAGTACAGGATTTGCACGTGCCTGTCAGGGCCTTTCTAGTTGCAATCCCTAACATCGCCTAGCATCCCAAGGAGGTCAGGATTTGCACATTCCAGCAAGGGTACTTCAAGTTGTCAACACTACTAGCACCCAAAGAAGGGCACTATTTGCACATGACAGGCAGCCAGGGCCTTTCTAGTTGCAATCCCTAGCATTCCCTAGCACTCCAAGGAGGGCAGGATTTGCAGGTTCCAGCAAGGGTACTTCAATTTGCCATCACTACTAGCGCCCAGAGAAGGGCAGAATTTGCACATGTCAGGCAGCCAGAGCCTTTCTAGTTGCAATCTCTAGCATTCCCTGGCACCCCAAAGAGGGCAGGATTTGCAAGTGCCAGCAAGGGTATTTCAAGTTGCCATCGCTACTAGCACCCAAAGAGGTGCAGGATTTGCACGTGCCAGTCAGGGTCTCTCCATTTGCCATCCCATTCCCTAGCATCCTCTAGCACCCCAAGGAGGACAGGATTTGCATGTGCCATCCAGGGTCACAGACATCTCCCATTGCCTTCCCTAGTACCCCAAGGATGGAGGACTAGAGGCATCATCATAAATGTATGATATTACTTTGGTGTTCTTAATGTGCTCCCATTTCAGAGAGAAATTGGATGGCAGACCCAGCACTGGTGCCAGGACAAGAAGAACCCCTAGGTCGAGGTTGCCAGTGACACTCCCAGATATTCAGCGTAGAAGGTCGGATATCTGGAGGTTTTATGAGATGGGTGATGATGGAATCGCCATATGCAAGGTAAGACTGGAACAACAGGGTACTGGAACAACAGGGAATGGATTGCCCTATGACCTGTTAGGAATGGAAGTCCCCTGCAGAGATATATTGGCCATCCAGTCCACCCACTTTTGGAGACAGAATGCAGTCAGGGCTTGACAGACCATTGGTCTGATACAGTATGGCACTTCTTATGTTCCTATCTTTTCTTTTTATGCTCTTTAGTTCTGCGGCAAAAGAATCAGGAAGCAGAAAGAGGGGACCACATCGGGGCTCATTTCCCATATCAAAAAGCTCCACAGCCTGACATTGAGGCAGCAGGATGACTCTGGTGTGGCCATGGAGCCTCAGCCTCTGTGCCAGAAGAAGGGGGGGAAGACAACCCGGAAGCGCCTGCATATAAGCCCTTCCCCGTCCTCCAGCCCTGATGTGGAGTCCCCCAGGCCCTGGGAGTCTGCTGAGGACAAGACCTTTTGGGCGGAGGTGGAGAGGCACACCCGGGACTTTGTGGCTGCCCTAAATGTGCAAGCAGCCACCATGGAGAACTGACTGATGGAACAGTTCCAGGCGGTCAAGGTGCGGGAACAGAAGGTGGAGGCGTACGTGCAGTACATCTCAAAGTATGTATCCACTGAGATGGCCAACCTGGAACTCTTCCACCAGTCGGTCTCCAACTGGGAGGCAGCCGTGGCAGGGGACATCGACTATGCCGTCAAGCACGGCTATGAAATGCCGGCGGGTGTGATGCCCCCTGCCCCTACCTCCCATGCACCCCTTCTGCCTTTCCCCCAACTTCTGGGGGGCAGACCCAAAGACTGAATAAATAGATAGATACATTTCCTTTCTATTTTAAAATGTTTGGTTTTCATTTTATAATGTTGTTGTTCTTTTTGTTGTTGTTGTTGTTGTTGTTTTGTTAATAAAAGTTATATTTGTTGATATTGTTACGAGCTTTGTTTGAACTTTCCAATCTTTTATCCCTCTGTGCAGAAGTTCAGGCTGGCAGGTGGCAGAATCTCATACAGCTTGTTGATCCCTACCAGCAGCACCTGGCACCACATGTAGCATAGCTAAGGTATTAACCCAAAGATGTGCCAGGCAGCAGCAGGGTCTCAACTTAAAGACAGACCCCCAGGAGGGGCAGGGCTTGTGTCTGTGTGGGTGTGCCAGAGAGAGAGAGAGAGAGACAGGCTCCTTGGCAGCGGGCAGCAGGCGGCGGGAGCTGGTGGTTGGAGGGGCTTTTATTTCCATCAGCTTCAGCAGGCATCCGCGGGTGGGTGAGGAGGAGAAGGCTGTTGGGGGAGGGGGAAGGCTGGCATGCGGACACTGGGCTTCTGAATGCAGTGGAATGGAATGCAGCCCCCAGTGACTGGAATGATGGTCCCAGAATCCCCATGATGGTTCCTGGAATGGGCTGGCATGACTGATTCAGGTACAATGGAATGACAGCCTATGTGAGTTTAATGATAACATGTCCCTAGAATTAGCACATGTTTGGGCACACTTCATTCAATCAAGCGATAGGTGGTAGCAGAAGGTACAGGAATGCACACAGGCAGGCAGGCACAGAATCTCATACTGCTTGAGTTGTCAATCCATACCAGACGCACCTGGCACCACATGTAGTGTAGGTAAGGTACATTGACCCCAAGTTGTGCCAGCAGCAGGCTCTCAACTTTCAGACAGCCCTCCATTAAGGGCAGGACTTGTGTCTCTGTGGGTGTGCCAGAGCGAAAGAGAGACAGGCTCCTTGGCAGCGGGTGGTGGGTACTGGTGGTTAGACAGTGTGGGTACTGGTGGTTAGACAGTGCCAGGGTACAGAATCCTTTGCACAGACAGCATATAGGCCTGGGGGTGGGGGCCATTGGCAGCAGCAAACATGGGTTGCCGGGGCAGGCAGGCAGCATGGCATGAGTGGCATTCAGGCAGGATTTGAGCTTGGAAACCTGGTAGGGCAGGCAGGTTGTCATGGTAGCTTGGCATGAGAGGCAGGCAGGCGGTCTGAGGCTAGCTTTGAGCTGGCAATGGCAACCTGGGAAGGCAGGCAGGCATCGTGGCATGAGTGGCAATCAGACAGGCATTGAGGTTGGTAGCCTGGGCAGGCAGACAAACTACATGGCATGATTGGGAGCAACAGCAGCCATTGAGTTTCCTGGGTACGGACCCCTTGACTGACACAGACAAAATATAGGCCTGGGGCCATTGGCACCAGCAGACAGTGGGTTGCCAGGGTACAGAACCCTTGGCACAGACAGTATATAGGCCTGGGGGCCATTGGTAGCAGTAGACAGTGGGCTGCCACGGGTAGAGAACCCTAGGCACAGACTGCATATAGGCCTGACCTGCTGGCCATTGGCACAAGCAGACATTGGTTGCCAGGGTACAGAACCCTTGGCAAAGACGGCATATAGGCCTGGCCTGGGGGCTATTGGCACCAGCAGACATTGGTTGCCAGTGGAAAGAACCCTTGGCACAGACAGCATATAGGCCTGGCCTGGGGGCCATTGGCACCAGCAGACAATGGGTTGCCATGGTACAGAACCCTTGGCACAGACAGCATATATGCCTGGGGGCCATTGGCACTAGCAGCAGTAGACATTGGTTGTCGGGGAAGGCAGTCAGGTGGCGTGGCATGAGCGGCAGTCAGATAAACTGAGGCAGGGTTCGAGCTTTGCAACCTGGGCAGGTGGGCAGTCAGTCAGCATGGCATGAGAGGCAGTAGGGGAGGTGGGATTGGCCAGGCTTTGAGCTAGGCAACTTGGGTGGGCAGACAGGCACCTTGGCATGGGATACAGGAAAGTGGACTGAGGCCTGATTTGAGCTTGGCAGCAAGCTGGGTGGGCAGACAGGCAGCATGGCATGAGAGGAAGTAGGGCAGGCAGGTTGGGACATTGGAAGAAGGGAACTCAGATAGGCTAGCAAAGACTGTGCAGTGCGAGAGTGCGAAAGCCAGTCAGTGTCACATAGGCGGGCCAAGATTATGTAGCCATAGGTCGGCTTGCAGGCTTACAGTTTGTTTCCCAATGCCACCCTGCATCATGAGGTCAGTCAGATAAGGCAGCCGAGACCATCTAGTATGAGAGAGAGAGACAGAGAGAGAGAGAGAGAGAGAGAGAGGGAGAGAGAGGCAGGCAGAGAGAGAGAGAGAGAGAGAGAGAGAGAGAGAGGCAGGATGGGTGCCAGGCATTGGGAAGAAGGGACAGCACCTCGGAAGAACAGGAGCAGGAGCCCTAGCCCAGATTGAGGAGGAGGAGCCTGTCCTGACTGCCCCGGGATGGGATGGCGGTGTCACTGCACCATCACGCTTTGTTCAGGGGCAGCTCGGGGAATCCCAGCAGCGGAAGGTTCACCTTCAAGAAGAGCAAATTATCCACCAACTTGGTCCCCAGTCTCAGGCAGTGCGGGGAGCAAATGTCCCCCACCACAGAGAACACCTCCTCGCTGGGGATACTGATTGGTGGGCAGGACAGAATACCCTTGGCCACTTTTGACAGGGCTGGCCACATGTTGGCCTTGCCTTCCCAGTAGGCCACGGGATTGCTTCTGGGATAAATGCATGGCTCATCTTCCAGGTAGGTCTCCACTTCTGCTTAGGTGCCATCATACACCCTCTGGTAGCTCTGGGTGGGCACCACCTGCCCCACTGCCCTCAGCCACACTGCTTGCCCTTTTGTGCTGGGTCCCATGCTCCCCAGAGTGGCCTGCAGACAGGAGGAGCTGCTGACGCTAGTAGGGGTTCTACTGCTACTGTTCATCCTGCTGCTGGTGCTGCTGCTACCACTAGGGCTGGGGGCAGGGATAGACCCAGATGGCTGGAAGGGGTTGCTGCTCCCACCATCCCCAGGGGCGTACTGCTGCATGGCCCGTTCATCCTGCCAGACCTTCTGCACCAGTGCACCCTTCCGGAGGCCATAGAACACTGTCTCACGTGCCATGCTTCCCTTGAACCTGGGGTCCAGCATGGTTGCCAGGACATATTCTTCCCAGCGCAGGAGCTCATCAAAGCGCGCACACAACCCCGCCTTCAGCTTCTGTGCCAGGTCAAGCACCTCATCAGAGAGCTTCCTGCCCAGGTGGCCACAATCCTACCCCCAAGAATCTCCTCCAGTCTCCTCTGGAGACTATGGACCAGCAGGGTCACCTGGCTGAGGGTGGTGGTGGAGCTGCTTACGGTCTCTGTCATGGCCAGGAACGGTCTCAGGACGAAGACTGTGTGAGCTAGAATCTCCCATTCATCCCTGTTGTACTCTGGAGGTGCCTCGATGTCTGTCTCCAGTTCCACCTGATGCAGGGCAGCTTTTTGCTCGAGAAGCCGCTCGAGCATCAGAAAGGTGGAATTCCACCTGGTGGAGACATCCTGGATGAGCTGGTGCATCGGGGACCCTTGCTCGAGATGCTTCTCCTGGAGGAGCTCGCTGCCCTTCACGCTGTGGTTGAAGAAGCCCGCCAGCTTCCTCCCCCAGTCAACTAGGGACTTAATGGTGCCTGGCCCAATCCCCTTCTCCCCCAAGCCCAGAGCGTCCTTCACCACAAGATGGAGGGTGTGTGCTGCACAAGGTATGCTTGTGAAGTCCCCGTCATGGAATGCCTTTAGTATATTGGCCACATTGTCCGTGATCACACATCCCTTTGTGAAGGCTGCGCCTGGCATGACTCACTCCCTCACCATGATGACCAGGGCTGCCTCGAGGTTCCTAGTGGTGTGAGAGCTGTCCATGACTTATGCCTGAAGCAGGGCCCACGTATGCCCTGCTTCAGGTCCCCTCCTGCCACTGCCAAGAACTGCCTCTGGGTCCTGCCACCAGTGTGCAGTCACTGCCAGGTTGGCGTGATGGGCATTCCTGGAGGACCACAGGTCAGTGGTGAGGTGGACCGTGCCCCCCCAGTCCCTGCCAGCTGCTCCCTCACCTGCTCCTTCAAAGCCCTGTAGAGCTCTCGCACCACAGTCTGACTCGGGGTGGAGTGGGAAGGCAGCTTAAAGTTGGGGGCCAGGAACCCATCCTGCTGCTGTTCTGCCCCCCTAGCAGGAGGAATACTGCTCCTGCTGCTAGAGGCAGCAGTTGGTGCTGGTGCAGGATGTTTGCCCACTGAAGGAGCCCGGCGCCTGACCGCTGTAGTCGGGAACCCACTTCCATCCACTTCCCCTGACTTCCCGCTGAGCAGCAGAGCACTGTGCCATGACTTTAGGTGCCTTGCAGTTGCTGTTGTCCCCAGGTTGCTGAGCACCTGCCCATGCTTTACCACGTTTTACAAAGTGCACTGCACCTCCCTGGGATCATCTGTCCACACCTGCTTAAAATGATCCCAGACTGAGGATTCCCCCCCTCCTGCCTCCTGGCCCACCCCAGGTGATGCACTGCTGCCAGCGCTGCTGGGAGGGGGAGAACTTGGTGGCTCTGGCAACAAAGCTCTGGGAGGAGGCTCAGCCATTGCCCCAGCTACAGACATCTCCTCTGTGGCACTAGTGTCTGCCTCTGACTCACTGTCCATGATCACAGTGATGTCCCATGAAGGGGAGTACTGGGACCCTGAGGCTAGACTGCCCGTGCCCGTCATGCTGCTGACGCTCTCCCTGTGCCCCCCTCTGTAGCTGCTAGTGCTGCTGCTTCTTCTGCTACTCCTCTACCTACTGACATTGCCCGGGGATCACGCCCTGCCTTTAGCAGCCAGGGTGGGATCCACCAGCTCTGGACTACTGGGGATCGCCTCTACAGTGGGGGACATTGGTGGCCCTGTAGGAACACTGCAAGTAGCACCAGCACCAGCTCCAGCATCAGCAGCAGCAGAGACAGATGCAGCCTCATGTACTGCAGGCCTTCCAGCACCCTGCATGACAGGGGAGGAGGGCACTGCCAGGAGGCGATGCTGAACCACTGAAGCCTGCAGCCCTAAAGCAGGCCTGCTGAGTTTGGTACATGGTGATGCGCTCGGGCTACTGCTTCTGCCTGCTGCCACTCTCCTGGCACGACCACTGCCGACTCTGGTAAATGCCCCATTGCCTACCCTATGGGCAACAGAATGGCCTCTCCTTCCCTTCTCCATTTCTCCCTCCAAAATAATGTTTTTATATTGGTTTTTTTTTAAAAAAATATTTTTTTAATTTAATTTTTTACCTAATATTTTAGATAGACAGACAGACAGACAGACAGACACACACACACACACACACACGCATGCACGCACGTACGCACGCACGCACGCACACACACACATGCACACACACACACAATCTTACTGCTATAACTATTCTAAATGCTATCAACTATTAACTAAATGGATTATCTATCAAAAAGGCCTTCTTCTACAAATACTAAAACTAAACGCTGTATGTCTATCACTAAGCTAACTAGTAACTCCTACAACTGTCTACTATATCTATCTATCTATCTATCTATCTATCTATCTATTGGATGGGGGGAATCACAAACAACACAAGGAGGGCTACACAACTGAAATTAAACCTAAATCAATCTAATAATCCTACTCTAAATGAATAAAAAAACAGGGGAAGGGAATGAGGGATGGAATATAGAGAGAGAGGGAGAGGGAAAGAATTCATTGGAGGGGGGAGGGAGGAAGGAAGATTGAACACAGGGATGGGTAAAAACAAAAAATAACACCTAAATCTAGCTAATATAATCTAAATAAATGATAATATGGAGGTAAATGGGTTGGATGGGTGAAATAG
>QEPC01009832.1:0-16465 GCA_003113815.1 Sphenodon punctatus | reverse complement strand
CCCCTCCCTGCTACATTTGGCCTTCCAGTGACCTGACAGAAGACCATGTTTTAGCCACCCGAACACAACCGAACGCGATTCGAATTGAATGAACTGTTCGGCTATTTCGTCGTTCGGTGTTCGGTTCCATTCGGTGTGTTCGCCATTTCGTTGTTCGGTGTCCGTTTACATTCGGTGTGTTCATGTTCGTGTTCGTGTTCGTGTTCGTGTTCGGTTGTCCGAACAAGCCGAGTTTGGGCCGAACACCGAACTACCAAACCGCGTTCGCCCATCCCTACACTTTGTTCAGACATCTATTTTTAGGGTTTCAGCTTTTAGACGAACTGTGTATATTATTCCTGAAGAATGCTATGTAAGCTGGAGTTTAAGTGGTTACTTATTTATTTATTTATTTTTATTTTCTGAATTTATACCCCGCCCCCCCTGGAAACAGCTCGGAATCAGCTGGAATCTCACTTCCAGCCTCACTGGTAGAGAGGTGACATGGGGAAAGTGAGGAATAGAATATAGGATTCTAAATGCAAGGTGTGGCCATTCCCTACAAGTCTTTGCTGGATCCAACCTAAAATCACTCACATCATGCTGGGTTTACTTAATCGTTTTTATTTGTAGATTCCCACATTTTGCTTGTGTAGGTTCCCACATTACAAATTTCACATCTTGCTCTTCCCTTTGATCAGCATCCTGGCCAGCTCCCAGTCTTCTGAAGCAGAACTCCTTCCCTCCCCCCTAGGGCTAACCTGTTCTTATCACCCCAGAAGGGGTGTGGTTAATGAAGGCAGCAATTTCCTAGTGCATTCCTGTTAGTAGCAACGTTAGTAGACTTGTGGGGTACATGCGTACCCCGATGCAGAGTCAAAAAGTAACACAAAAAGGTTCAAATGGGTTTGATACAGAGGAGCCTGGGGAGTGGAATGTATTTTCCCCCTTCCTCCCTACCTGCTTGACCACTGTGCCGGTTGGAGCTAGGGTGGAGTCAGGGTCCAGCAAGTACAAAATCACCCTGAGCCCACGGCGGCGTTGATACAGAGGAGCCTGGGGAGTGGAGTGTATTTTCCCCCTCCCTCCCTACCTGCTTGACAGCTGTGCCAGTTGGAGCTGGGACAGAGCCAGGGTCCGGCAAGTACAAAATTACCCTGAGCCCACGGAGCTGGAGCCTGACTCTTTGAAGCACCACGCTCTGCTGAGTGACTGTTCGGCGAACCCTGGTTTCAAACGCTAGTCGGGAGTGGTGGGAGTGCGGACTAGTGTCAGCTATAGGGTATAGGTGGGTTGGGACTTTCCCTTATTAATTGTGGGCTTAGGTTTGACAGGGACAGGCAGAGCTAGATTGATATTCAAGGCTGGTTCCCCTCCTGAGATGGATGAGAAACGTGTTAGAGAGCCATCCTCTGCGTCCTCCTTGGAGAAGCAGCCAGCAAAAATTAGTAGGTCTAAGCCACAGTTAGCGATAAATGGGGATGATGGTTTATTGCCCCAAGGTCCTCAATTGAAGGAGTTTGAGGAGGACCGGGAAAAGAAGAGGTGCAAACTGATGTCCCCACCAGGTGGGAGTAGTCCCCTTACAGGGGTTGGAGGTTCTTCTATGAAAATTTATCTTATCTAACAAACTGGGCTTATAGCAAAGACAGTGGAAGCTCTATTTGCTCGAATTCAGGAGCTGGGTTCACCATTCAAATGGGTCAGTCAACAGCTATCGGCCATTAGTAGAAGATTGATGGAGAATCCCAACAATAAAGATATTCTTGATGCTGTGCCGCTGTCCAAAAGCTATCCGACTGCACCTCATCGAGACTCCTCTGGGGATGTGGGGCTTGCTATGAGGTCATTTAGGAGCCATTCTAAAGAACTGGTTAAACAAAAGTCTACTATTCGGAATAGAGAAATACTATTGTTTATTGGCCAGGATTATAATGGGGTCTTTCATCTTTGGGAAAATGTTAGTCAAGCTGCATCCCACCCTTCTTATCTATTGAGGAAGGTTGTTCCTGTAGCTTCTATCAATGGTATGACCTATTTACTGAGGAAGAGGTACAAACATAGAATAAGAGTCTCCTTCCATTATCTACTTTTGGTAACAGACATCTGGAAGGCTAGGAAGTATCTCCTCCAAAGAGGTGTATTGATCGACAGGGTTTGGGCGACAAAGGTCTTGATTGATATTACTAATAATTAAGCTAGATTAACCTTCCCACTATCATCTCCCAATCAGGAGCCAGTGGGCCCTAAACCTAAGAAATTTTCAGCTACTTCCCAGAGGTTAGGGGAAAGTAGTGAGCTTCCTTCCACTTCTAAGCTAGAGGTTGATGATACGAAAGATTTGGTAGACTTGATGTCTGCCCCTTCCGATCAGCCCCAGCTAATGGAGGTGCAATATGGGATGGTGGTTCCTACAGCTGTTAGGGAACCCTTTGAAGTACAGACCTCCTCCCCTGAACTAGTGCAAGGTTTATTACAGAAGGGAACTCAGCAGGATGATAAGGTTCCCATCAAAACAGTAGGTACGTTTGCGGGGATGGTAGGGTCCTTTTTGTGGGGTGAAGGGGCCTTCTGTAATGCTATGCTCATAAGAGATAACTTTCATCAGTTATCTGCTATAGAGCAGAGCATTTTTTCGTCAAGATTGGGTGTTATTTCGAACTTGACTCAAGACCAAGCCCAACAATCTGACTTTCCTTTTTCCTCTCAGGTATTAGAGTATAGTGAATTAGGAACCATCCCCCAGGCAAATATAATATCCCAGGACTTGGGATTGGTAGACAAGATCTCTTTGCCTGACCGGCAAAATGAATTATCGAATCAGGCTCCTTTGGGGAAGGAGTTATCCCCCAATATGCTTAGTTCCAGTCATAATAGCAATACCTCAGTTTTGATAACCGATCCCCTCAGAAATGAGCAGGAGGTTACTCAATTCTGACTCAATGAGATAGGACCAGTAAATGAAGTTAGACCGGTTAGTATGAGAGGGAGGGTCGGAGGCGTGGGAATAGATAGTCTCTCACACTTACCAGATGCTGAGATAGGGGATAATATTGATTTATTGTCTTGGAACATCTCGGGCCTCCTATCTTGTTTCTCGGACCCTGATTTGCAGGAATTTTTGTCAGATTATGATCTGATATGCCTTCAGGAGACTTGGATATTGGAAGGGTCTACCATCCAGCTGTGGGGTTTTCATTCCATCTTCCATGGGGGCTCTAAGATGGGGAAGAAGAGTTACGTTTCAGGTGGCCTGGCATTTTTGGTTAAGGACAATGTTCCGGCGAAACTGTCCCCTACAGGGACTTCTAGACCAGAGTTCCAAATAGGCCTTCTAGAGAGGGGAACTTCAAATTCTTAGAAGTATCTAATAGTTAATGTCTATATTCCGCCAGGGGCTTCTCGTTACTATAATCCAGAGGTTTGGCAGGCACTGGAAGTGGACCTACTGGAGGCAGAGGAACAGTTCCCCCAGGCTGCCTTAATTGTAGTAGGGGACAGGAATACTCACCTGGAAGAGGTGTTTAATATCAGGGGGGGGGGGCCTTTGAAGTCTTGAGAGACTGTCTTAGCGAGATCAATTAGTTTAATGGCCACTCAACTCTTCAATATTTGGTTGGTATTTTACGAAGGTTCAACCTAGTAGTTCTCCACAAGGACTGCCTTCGGGATCCGTTAGGTGGCTTCACTTTCCACGGCCCCCAGGGCCATAGTAAGGTGGACCTACTGGTGGTGGGAGCGGACATACAGCATAGATGTGATGGAGTAAAGTTAATAACCAGGGTGGAGAGTGACCATCTGGCCTTGGTGACTAAAATAAAAGTTAAGCCATTTAAGGCTTCCTACGTTGGGTTGCCTGCTCGGAAGGAAACCGATAAAGTTCCTAGGCAGTTGTCCTTGGTCTCTTCAGTACAGTTATTAGATAAATTTGTTACCTCCAAGGAATTTATTCAGCTCACCCTTATCATGAGAGGAAAACAGGAACCAAGGACGCTGTCACAAATTTACGAGGAACTAATAGTTAAGTTGCAGGAGGCTATGCCGCAAAAACAGTTCTATGTAGCCCAATTTAGGAGTCATTGGTTTAACTCTAAATGTAGGATGGCTAAAAGGCATCTAGCTAGAATTAAAGCTAAATGGCTAACTAGCCCGAATCACCAAACAAAGGATGAGTTTATTAAGGCTAGGGCGGAATATGGGAAGTTGATTAAGTCTACAAAAATTCAGTACCATCAGCGGAAGTGGGCATCAATGGCAGTGGATCTGGCTACAGGAAACCTGGAGAGATTCTGGTCCTCGATAAATAAAATCTTGAAACCTAGGTAGGGCCCAAGAGGCCAGATCTCGAATAGAGAGTGGGAAAGATTTTGGGGGGCCTTATACAAGGATCAGGATGTAGGAAGGGAGGATTTGGCTGTCCCGAATGAGAGGTCTTTGTACAAGGGCTGGCAAACTGAGGATTTCTAAGTAGCCCAAATCCTCGAACATATTAGGGGTCTAAAACCAAATAGGACCCCTGGGCCGGATCAGATAACAGCTGAAATCCTCGAAGTTGACCCGCAATGGTGGGCTCAAATTCTATCCCCTTTATTCCAGGCACTTATGGAAGGAGGAGATATTACGCAATCTTGATCGCAGATTATTATTCCCATTTTTAAAAAGGGAAATCTCTATGACCCTGCCTGTTATAGGCCAATTACTTTACTGTCTATCCCAAGCAAAGTCTATGCTAAAGTGCTGGCTACAGGCCTTCAGAGGTGGACAGATGAAGCTGCCATTCTCCCAAATGAGCAATTTGGCTTTTGGAAAGGTCAGTCTACTGTGGACTGCTGTTACATTCTAGCACATACAATCCATAAATATTCTAGGATTAAGTCGGGCAAGTTGTATTTGGCATTTGCCGATTTGTCCAAGGCTTTTGACGCAGTTCCTAGAGAGAGGCTCTGGGTTAAACTGAGGCATTTGTCTTGGACGAGAAACTTCTGTCAGCTATTATCCAATTGCATTCAAATAATGAGGCTCGAGTTAAGGGAGCCCAGGGTCAACGTCCCTCTGAACCAATTCCAATTAGGAGAGGGGTCAGGCAGGGTTGCGTTCTCGCACCCCTGCTATTCAGTCTCTTTCTCTATGACCTTCCACCAGCTACCCAATCAGAGGAATTCCATGCACCTAGGATTGGAGACAGTTTGTTGGGTCTGTTGCAGTTTTCAGATGACAGTTTTATTGTCGCAAACAGAGATAGGAATTAAGAGGGCTGTAGATCGATTGCATGACTATTGTCAGACAAACGGATTGAATCTTAATGTATCTAAGACCAAGATTCTGGTGGTCGGTAAGAGGAAAATTCCTCCTAGATGGAAGCTGAGAGCTGGAGAAACTGGCCTAGTAACATCACTGACCTACATGAGGGTTTCCTTTAATTAAAGAGGAACTTGGGCAATCCACTTGAAGGTGAGAGCAGGGAAAGCCTTGCAATCAATTAGGGATCTGCTTAGGGCCTTTAACAACTCTAGGGGGATCTCTATTTCTGACATTTTGAAAGTCTAAAAGGCCAAGATTCCCCCTATGTTGCTCTTTGGTATTGAGCTGGTTTATTTCCCGGATATTTTAATTCTGGAAAGAGTTCAGAACACATTCTTGAGGAGGCTGCTCAAAGTGGGACCGAGTGTTCCGGGGGCAATTTTGAGGGCTGAAACGGGTATTCCTTCTATTTAATTGCTTGCCAAGAAGGCCTATATAAGATATTGGCTAAGATTGCTTAGCCAGGAGGCAGTATCATCAATGCTCCACTGCTTAAGAGAAGAGTTTCTGCACAACGGGACCCGGTCTTATCCTTGGCTTCAATACCTAGCTAGTTTGATTAAAGAAATGGGATTTTCCTTTGAGTACTTTGTTGGTAAATCCCTCATGGGGATCAGGGTCAAAATCTTCCAAAGACTCAAAGATATGGCCAACCAAGACGAGATGTCCAGGGTACGAGCTTGGAAAGTGGCTCCTTATTTGGTCGCTTTCAAGCTAAATACCAATCAAGAAATATACCTGGACATTCTGTAAAATCCCAAATTGTGAAGGGCATATACCCTCTTACGCCTGCAACTTGTTGACACGGCAGTGGTGGAGGGTAGATGCAAGGGTATCCCACTTCCTCAAAGATTATGCAGTTTTTTCCAAAAATGCAGTCAAAATCACTCAACATTTCCTATTGGAATGTCCTTGGTACTCTTCCCTAAGGTCAGTGTAGTTTGCCCCATACCTACTGCAGGGAAAATCCTCTGACTCTGATGGCTGTTATGTCGATCTCCTTAAACTTATAAAGAAGGAGGCTATTAGAGCTCTGGCAACCTTTGTTTTGCTGGCCTCCAAGAAAAGGGCTTCTATTCAAGATCAATTGAATTAAAATATGAGGAAGGACCATATATTGTTAATAGGTGACTATGGTATATTGAGGATGGTCACTAAGTATATTGGGTATTAGCTATCAACCTGACTCAACACCTTGTTTATTATAATTAATTAAATGTTTTATTGTTATTTGGTAATATTGTATATATTGCCTATTTATTTAACTGTTTATTATTGTTATTTATTTATTGTTATTTATATGTTGCATATGGCGGAAGCTATGCTTAATAAATGACTTGACTTGGTTCAAATGTTAACTATGTCTTTGAAATCAATGTCTCTGAAAACTGGTAGCAATTTTGAAAAATGCACCCCAGGAATATAGTGATTTGCATTTCAAATGAGCCCAGTTTGGCCCATTGGAAGGAATTTCCATTACAGCCAATGGAACGACAGTGTGGAAGACTGTGTCTGCTGGGGGATGGGTTTGTGGGTGTGGCTTCTGTTGTAACTTATGCACATTGATTTGGGTGGAGAAGACTGTGTGTGTGTGTGTGTCTGTCTGTCTGTCTGTCTGTCTGTCTGCAAGGGGGATGGAATTCTGTGCATACTGTGACATAGCCTGGCTTCTGTTCTCACAAAAAAGGAAGTTAATTCCAGTTATCCCAAGGTTAGTACTCTATGGGGTACACTTGTACCCCATATGGAAATTTCCATTGTTTGTGGGGTACAAACCTACCCTAAAGCCTCATTTTGTTCACATGAAAGAAATGATTAATGGCATCTCACTGTTCTTTGAGGGCTTGGGGGTTGTGCATGGCTTAAGGTCTGGGATTTCCTGCCTGTTTGTTTGTGGGAGCCCCCCTTCCCTCCCGAGGACTGCTCATCAAAGACCTGAATAACATCTAGCCCACCTGTGCGCCTGGCCAGGTCATCATCAGCTGGGTCCCGCGGCGGCACCTTCAAAAACCCAGTACCATCTACGGTGGCACCGTAGGTGTGCACCACTTGGCGTCGCGCCTAACGGTGTCGCGTGCAAGGGTGCACCCTTGCGTGCACGGCCTTAGGCATGCAACGGGCGCAGGGTGCCTGGGTTTTTAGACTTGTGGACCTCCTTTTTGGTATGTGAGGTGGGGGTTGGTTACCCACTTGATACTCTCATCTTCTTTTTTCCTCCCCCCAGAGGAATTCATTTTGTGCTGTGTTGTGTGCAGGATGCCCAAGTGCAAAAATAAGGTGGGGGTGCAGACTAGAGCCCAGGAAAAAGTAAAACAGGGTAGCCTGGATAGCTTTTTGCGAAACCAGTCTTTGGCCCTCCTTGTTTCCCCCATTCTTTTATCACCCATATTCTTGTTGGGCGAGGAAAATCTCCGGGAAGGCTGTTTGGTTTCTTTTAAACTCCACATAGGCCCCCTTCCCCTGCTGATCATAGTGTAGATAATACCCATAATGAGGATAATGGGGTCTCTATCCCTCCACTTTCAGCTGGACCTTTGCTTGGAGAAGAGGATCCCCAGGGGAAAAATTTGGTTTATCCTGAAGCTATATTTAGCTCCTCCCCTATCATAGGAAATGGGGACACCAGAGGGACGACCCCTAAGGAACCCCTTAAGGAATTCCCTGAAGAAAGGGCCTTACTGGACATGTTGGGTAGACAGTGCCTTTTGATAGGTGATTTTATATCTAAACTTTATGGGCAACTTGATTCCATAAATGCCCTTATTCTCCAGCAATCCTTAAAACTTAGGGAGATTGGTGAAGAAATCAGACTTTGTTGGGCAGAGCTAGTTAAATTACATCTTACGTCTCCTGACCTCCCAGGGAAGGATGCTGTACTGGATAAGTCCTCAGAGGGCCTTGGTGGGATGGAGGCCTTAGTTTTGGGGAGGACCACTTTATTTCCAATGGATCCAGGGGCGTTAGCTTTTATAATTGGTTTTGCTCCTTTTGGAACTCCACCACTTTGGGACTCAGAGTACAAAAGTCAACATCATATTGCTAGGATCCTTTCTCCCCAAATTGTATTACACTAGTATGTGCACTCCTGGGTGCTTCTAACAGCCAACGGCTGGTAATTTATTTCCGTACCCCCCAGATAGCTGAAAATCTATTGCTATCTAAGGCTCGGTTTGCATATTGGGGTGTCCAGCTGCAAAGGGTGCATATAAATTCAGCAATCAATCCACTTTTGAATTTACAACATAAGGATATGAGCTGCTCTGAGACTAGGTCCCCTACCTCTTTTTTGGGCAGAGGACCATCTGCACTCGTAGCTAATTCTGAACAGCCTCGTCAGACTTTTTTCGCACAGAGATCAATGCCTATGTCACCAGGGAGAAGCCCTCAGAGGCCTCCCATGTCCCCTCCTATTCATACGCCTCCCCCAGAGGCTTCCCATAGTAGACCTGAAAATGGGCACTGAGACTATTTGGGGTGTCTGCTTTTGAAGGGGGAGGTGATGGTTAGGAAGGTTTTACCTGATTTGGGAATGTCTCCTCAGAATATTGTTGTAGAAACCAGACAATTAGAGGGATCCTGGGATAAGCATCCGGAGGTGAGAACAGATCTGGCACAATGACTGACTCTGGGTGCAAATTGTGGCTCCTTTGCACTTTGCTCCTGGAACATTGCAGGGTGGGCAAGGCATAACATGGAGTCGAACTTCATTTCCCTGGCCCAGAAATATCATGTACTATTGTTGCAGGAGACCTGGGCAAAGACTCCACTCGAATTAGATGAGTTTACTGCTCGAATTAGATGGGTTTACTACCAGCAGTTTCTTATAACCAGCGTGGGAGAGCATGTGGAGGTTTCGGTTGCTTTGTTGCCCAGCCTTCTCCATTTAAGGACATTTTGATTATATCATTGCCACACCTTGTTCTTGGTTTTGTTGCCACTTTGGGTCCCCATAAATGGGCGATTATTACAATCTATGTACCACCCTGTAATGCAGGCTCATTTAGGAAGAATAGCTGGGACTTATTGGACAATTTCCTTGACCAGATGTGTACGGACCATCCAGGGGCCCTTCTAATATTGGGTGGGGACTTCAACTCCAGAATTGGGCCAGATGATGTGACCCTTAGTCCCTTTTGTGACATGTCTTCTTTACTGCCAACTGGTGTATTGAAGACGAGGGCCTCCAAGGATTTGCAAATTAACTCCTCGGGGATCAGATTAGCAGAGTTGGCTCTTGCCCACAATCTTCATTTTTTGAATGGTGCTGGTTTTAGGAACTGTCTGGGAGAATTTACTCATGTAGGACCTACAGGCTCGAGCACTATTGATTTTGTCATGGTTTCAGCATTAGCTCTGCCTTATGTCACCGACTTTTCTGTTGGAATGGAGCTCTTGGGAGATCATTTGCCACTTCACCTTTTAATTGGGGATAGTCGGCAAGACATTGTATCCAGCAGTAATTCCTTTCCATCGTTAGAAGGCTTAGAAATCTGTAAAGCACCTTCCTGGAATACTGATATGGCCTCCAGGATTACCTTGTTGATCCAACAGCCGCATATAATTAACGTTAGGAATTTACAGTTTCGGGCCAATGATTGGGGTGAGATAGTTGATAGATATGGCCAGCTTTCTGCTGGTCTTTCTCAACTAACTCAGCTGACTGATAACCCTAGCAAGCCATTCTCTGTAAAGACACACAAAATCTGGTTTGATAAGGATTGCCGGGTTCTTCAAAACAAATTGAAATGCCAATATAGGATTTATAGGCAGGCTTCCCTTTCCAAAATGCCTTTGGAGTACACTGCACTCAAAAGGGACTATAGACTCCTGATCAAGGGAAAGAAAAAGGCTTATTGTGAGACACAGTGGGTGGAACTTCTTCCGGCCTCCAACCTAAAGGATGTGAGGACCTGTTCGCAGATAATAAAACGTACCGTCAACCCTAGCCTAAGGGTATTAGACCATGCAATTGTCTCAGAGATCTGGGTGAGACATTTTATGGTTCTCTTCCAGACTACAGAAGATAGACAGGAGGAAGAGCCCCCACCCTAAGCTAGACATTTGGAGATGCTCCCCCCTTGGCTGCCAGTGACGGAAGGGGAAGTGGCTGATCTGATTGATTCATTCCAGAGTAATAAGGCGCCTGGCCCAGATTTAATCCACATCAACTTCGTCAAAGAGCACAGAGACTGGTGGCTCCCTTTGCTTGTTAAACTATTCACAGCCATAAATAATGCTGGCAAGATTCCACCTATATGGGTTACTGCCTTGGTGGTGTCCATTTTTAAGAAGGGATCTAGGGAAGACCCTGCTAACTATAGGCCCATTAGCCTTTTATCAGTCATTGGGAAAATTTACGTGAAGTTCTTGCTGCATAGGTTACTGGGGTGGATGCAGCAGGAGGGAATTATTGCCCCAGAGCAGGCCAGATTCCAATGTGGATGCTCCACTGTGGAGCAATGCCTCATTTTGTATCATCTGGTGGCAAAGTACAGAGCGCGGAGTGGAGTGGTATATGCGGCCTTCTTAGATCTAAGGGCTGCCTTTGATTTGGTCGACAGGGAGATCCTGTGGAGTAAACTGCAGGACTCCTCTGCTGACCAAAGGTTGGTGTGTCTTATCCGTACTCTGTACTCACAATCTGATTTGAGGGTGAGGGTTGATCCACGGGGACATGTTACCTCACCGATCCATGCCTGCTCTGGAGTTAAGCAAGGCTTTATTCTCACACCAATCCTTTTCAATTTCTACCTAAATGCAGTTATTCCCAAAATGGCTGCTCCAACTTGTTTTCCCCCTGAAACTGGCAAACCGACCAACTGGTTGTCTCTGCTATGCAGATGATGTGGTACTTCTATCACAGACGCGTGTGGGTTTAACTAGGCAATTTAAGACTTTTATCGATTTCTGTAAAGCACATAGATTGACAATTATCAAAAGTCAAAATTTGTTGTTTTCTCTTCAAGAAAGAAAATCTATAGATGGGCCATAGGCTCGCAGGAGATTCAACAAGTTTCAACCTTTAAATATCTAGGAATAGTGTTCAATCGATTACTTACCTGGAACGATCATGTTCATAAATGCCTGATGGCGCCCAAGGGCCCGGCTCATGCCATCTTCAACCTCTTCGCACGACAAGACAGATCTACGCTAGTACCCGGTTTGCGGGTCTATAACAATAAAAGAGGTCACAGGTTTTATATGGTGCAGAGCTTTGGGCCCCTTTTGTCAGGAAGAGCCTGGGCTCTGTGCAGTCCAGGTTCCTGATGGGGTTTTTAGGTAACATCAAGGGGACCCCACATGCAGTAGTGAGGTTGGAGTTGGGTCAAAGGGGATGGCAGAAGATGGCTCTTGAGCTAGCCCTTAAGATGTGGTGCAGGATCTTCACTGAACAAGTGTCTGAACTTTTGAGGGAGCTTAGCCGTGATACCTATGTGAGCCCATGGTGGAGGAGGGTTGAAGCTTGCCTTCAAGAAATAGGGCTATCTCAGGAGTACCTGATGCATAAACCCTCAGTAACAGTCTTGAGGGAGGTACTCCAGAGGGCTGAGGATATCGATAGGCCAGGGTCCAGGCCTTCCTCCATCTGACAAATTATCATCACCAGGTACCTCTCCCTTGTTGTATGGCCTTGTATCTTACCATGCCAATTCCTGTCAGAGCTAAACACTTGATCTTTCAGGCAAGACTAAATGCGCTACCATCCAAGATATTGGAGGGTCGCTTTTGGGGGCTTCCCTTCTCGGAAAGACTCTGCCCGTTTGATCAAGTGGAGGTGGAGACTCCTGGGCACATGTTACTGCATTGTCATTTATATAATGACATTAGGAAAAAATGTCTGCGACCAATTTTGACTAAGATCCTGGGGAGATCGGAGAAAGTAACCTTAAACTATTTGTTGAATAACTCAGACCCAGATCAAACTGGGCTTCTTGCAGAATTTCTCCTCCAGATGGCACATGCACAGAGGAGATTTCTGGAGTTTAGATCGCCTACGGAAGATTCGTTATAGACTCCTTTATTTGGCCTGCATAGGTGTTCTTATCTTTGGATGGGATTCAAGTTCAATTTATTTTGAGGTGGGGGCCTTAGGTACTTGGATAGACTAAACAGGGCCTGTTTTCCATAGGGGAATGTTAGATGTATGTGGCCGGGGGGATTAACTTCTCCTGGTTTATTTCCATATTTAGGCCATCTGGTATTTTCTGATTTAAATCTGCTGTTTTAGTTTCTTTTATATTATTAATGTTTCATATGTTATGGATCTTTTGTTTTGCTGTTTTGTATGCAATGACCGTGTGTCATGCTCAATATCTATCTATCTATCTATCTATCTGTTCTTTGGGTATATTGTACTCCTGGGAGCAGGTGTCATAAAAGGGTCATGCTGGAGACCCACTAACTTGTATGCTATTGCAGTATATCTGGGGTTAAAAAAAACAAACTATCCCTCTGCCCTTGCATTGCCTGACTCGCTGGTGTGGAGTGTGTGGTTGTGGGTGCGCATGTTCACCCTTTGCACACCCTAGTTGTGTATTAATATACACTGCCTGTGCCCATGCCTCCAAACTACAGCTGAAGGAGGATACCCACAAAATCAGGTAACCTGTTAAATTTCTGGTACTTGATTTGACCCAGTAATGATTGGGTACAATGCGTACCCAATTATAACCAAATTGGACCCATACCCTGGAATGTCAACTTCCAATACCATTTTTTTTAAAAAAATTTGTTAATATACCGACTCTTGACATCTATTTATCAGGTTTTCATCAAGTTCTGACAACTTTTCGGCTACTTCTAGTGCCTATTATTTTTTAGTGTTTTTTTTTCCTTCTTAAAAATATATGGGTTTTCTGTCTCAGAAAATGAACTTTCCTGTCCCAGAAAGTCAAATTCCAGTCCAAGGAAACTACTTCCAGTCACTTTTAAAAAAAATATTTCATACCAATTTTTCAGTCTTCCGCTATACTGATTGGTATTTCAATATACCAATTAGGAATTGGTAAATTTAAACATCAGTATCAGGAGTGACCTATTTTTCTGGTATTCAGGTACCCAATTAGTGCCAGAGTGACCTGTCAGGTACCCAATACAATACCCAAAAAAGCAGGTATTACCTATGGGTAGGTACTAAATTTCAGCTCTATCATTTGCTTTCCAAAGGGGGTTGGCATGGGCCATGGGGGAAGGGACAGGAAATGTGAGGCATGAGTAGGAGTCAGAACTACGTATCATATCCTTTAAAAGACATGTGTGTGTGTATGATCTCCAAGCGAGAACTTGTAAGGTTTCTTTACTGTGTGGATTCTCTGATTCACAGGGTCCTTGGGCACCCCTGTTCAGTTGCTTTGCAGATGTCAGTCCTCTTTACAGGAGTGATTCCACCCTAAAGCATTTCCAAAATGTATAGACATAAAGCTGATAAACACAGGACTTAAATTTAACCCAAATAGAGAAGCCATTATGTCAGTTTATCCCAAATAATATATGGAATTATATTAATGGGGCATGAAAGATAATTGCGATTAAAGAAATACAGAATGTCACCAAGAAAGATAATTGTGTGTGCTTTTTAAAAAAATGTACAGAGATCAAACCAAGTAGGAGAGTCGGTGTCAGGAGCAGTTAGTCACAAAAAACAGATTTTTTCTCTAGATAACTGGCGGTGCCTAGTAAAACGAGCCTTGGAAACAGCATGGGTAGGAAGGAGAGCGATTCACGGAAAATCAGGTATTTTGATTGAGAACAAACTTTTTAAAAAAGAAGAAAAACTGGCTGTAAATTAACACTAGTCATAAGTGATCCCAGTATCAGGTTCCTGTTGCAAGTCACTTCAGGATGAAGACCTTGACTCTCAATAAAATCTGAAGCAAATATCCACAGCAAATATTGTATCTGAAGATTTTGCCAAATTTGAATTATTTCTGGCAAAACAGATAATAACCGCTATTTAAGTCCATTTTGCTGGATATCTGTTTCAAGCTTACAGATCATTTTTTTTCAGTTATTTCATTGTCTAGCTATCTGATTATTTAGCTACTTCATTTCAGCTATTTGTACATATCCAGCAGCCAAAATTATATATTCAGAACTTCTCCAGATTTTTTGGGCTCCTGTTGTAGCCCCCGCTCCTTTCCTTGAATCCTAGTGCTTTCTGCTTTCACAGCAACTGCCCAAGGAACCAAGCTCCACTTGCTAATGCAGGAAGGTTGAGGTCACTGCCTGGGACTAGGCGCAGACACCTGAAAACTAGATTTGGGGGGCGGGGGAGGGTTGAATCTTCTGATGCGGTAGCTGCCATTTCAAATTGCCTTGGGTTCCAATAGCAGTAGAAATGATGACACTGCTTCTTCTCCCCTGCAGTAATTCTGATTGGGAACTCAGCTGCCAATTGATTGGCATATCAGGCTGGTCAGGTTGAGCATGTCAGCCCCTCACGAAACCGGTGCCTCATGACAGACTGGAAGAGCTGCACCTTCACAGAAGGAAAGGATATTATGTCAGTTCTAACAAGGATGGTTGTCTGTAGCAGGGACAGGCTTACCTGGGTGTAAGTCTTATCAGGATCCAGGCCAACATAGTTATTCCATCTGTGTGAATTAATTCAAGGCTTTTTTATTAACAGTCTATCCAGTTCCGCCTATATATACAGAGTCTTTTAAAGTCCAATGTCCCACCATATTTATTTTACTTAGTTCATTCTCTATAGCCCGACATCACACCTCTGGCTCTAAAGTCTCCATTACTCATACACACCTTCTGCCTCTAATTAGCAGCCTCTTCTGGTGCAAGCCAAGTCCTACTCTCTGGCTGGATATAATGTAAGCCCAGTCCAGCACCGAGCCTCCTGGCTGGCTACTCAGAGCCTTAGTCCTTTTCCAGGGCTCATTAGGGATGTGCGAACGCAGTTCAGGACATCAGAGTTCGGACAAAACTCAGTCAGTTTGGACGATTGAAATGAACAACTGAACCCGAACCCAAACCCAAACCCAAACCCAAGCCCAAACCCGAACATGAACCCGAACCTACCAAACTGAACTCGATCTGAACACGGAAACGTCCGAACAGTTCAGCCATGTTCAGGTAAGTTCAGATGAGTTCGGATGAGAAAAAACATGACTGGAAGGCCCAGGGGGGCGGGGGGCGACTGAGGAGAAGACTTCCTGGCACCAGGGGTGGAGAGGCTTGGAGTAGCAGCCAGCCTACCCAATCACCCTCCCTTTTCTCCTCAGACCACTGGCTTCGCAGTCTGTGATTGGACATGGGGGAAATGGGGTTAGGCCGCACAGAGACAATGGGGCTTGTGGTAAGGTGGGCACAGCAAATAACAAAAGTCATTGTCCTCCCCCCTTCCAACACCTTCTGAACCACTGTTCCCGACAGCAGGCATTTTCAGAAGTCATCCTCTCCTAGCAGTTAGGGATGGGCAAACAGATCACGGTTCGAGTTTGGCCATTCGGTTCGGCTGCGTTTGGTTCGGCTGTTCGATTCGGGTTCGGCCATTTGGAAAAAAGTTTTGCAAGAGCACATGAAGTTGTAATTGAGCCGGAAACAGGAAATTCAAGTGCGTGCAGAACTGTGTGGTGAGTGAGTGTGTGTTAGGGCTGTAGCAGCATACCACTGCGGCAGCTGTTACCGATGGAAACCCCTCTTCCACACATTGCAGCACGGTTCAGCAGAGACAGCTCTCCAATGACTGCGGCTGCGGTTTGCCACTAATGGTGCCGTGGCATTTGAACTGGTGAATGGAAGCGGACATTTTGTGGATTCCAATAAGTGGCACCAACTCCCCTTTCCATCGATCACGGAATCTTTTTGGTTATCTGATCATTGTATCATGTTTCCGCCACCCGGAATACAAGGTATCATGAGACCTGGCTGCATGATCAACCCTCGGACCCTGTTGACGACACCCACATGTCCAATTTCATTGACTAAGGCTTTCCCAGAGAGACTGTCAGCCACCGCAGCTGCTTCCTGGCGCGGCGGCCCCCCCAAAGGCTCCAGGACCCCGCTTCACTCACCCAGAGCCCAACGCCGCCTCCGTTACAGGCGCCCCCAGCCGGAGGTTCTGAAGGCAAAAGCGGCCAGGAAAATGGCTCCCAGACCGGGCGAGACGCCCTGGAGCCCTGCCCCCTGTTGCGGGGCTCTGCGCGCCTCCAGGCACACACGGGGGCGGAGC
>QEPC01009827.1:382576-412850 GCA_003113815.1 Sphenodon punctatus | reverse complement strand
TCATTGGTGTCCTTGATGTAGGATGGGAGGTTTTAAACTATATATAGTTGCTAGCATGGTAACGAATGTTGCTAGTATGGTACCATTATCAAATTGGTGCTGTTTATTCAAGGATTCAATCTTATGTAAGAAATCATTAGTGTCCTTGATGTAGGATGGGAGGTTTTGAAATATATATAAGATGGAGCCATACAGGAACAGCACTAAAAGGATATTTCTGTATATTGACTTACACTTACAAAATCTAGTTCAAAACATCCCATCCTACACCAAGGACACCAATGATTTCTTACGGGAGATTGAATCCTTGAATAAATAGCACCAATTCAATAATGGTACCATACTAGCAATATTTGATATCACTTCTCTTTACACCAATATACCACGTAATGATGGTATTACTATTCAGCCTCTCAGGGTTGTTTTTTTTAAAAAAAAAAATAACATAATTTCTAAAGAGCCTCCTACAGAAGTTATCCCTGCATTAGCTACACTGGTCCTCACTTGCAACAACTCTACTTTTAACAATTAACACTACCTACAAATACAAGATACAGCTATGGGCACCCGTATGGTTCAATCATCTTATGCCATTTTTTAAAAATTGGTAAACTTGAAGAAGTTATCCTTGAAGAATCTACCCACAGACCTCTATAAGGTGGCAATACATTGATGACATCTTTGTAATCTGGACTCGTGGCAAGGAGAGTTTTGGACAATTTAAGGGATATATCAACTTCATCCATCCCACTATGAAATTCATATGTAATCGCACCGTCAATAATTCTTACATCCCCTTTCTTGATATCCTCCTTAACATCTAGCAAAACAAGATAATCACAGATCTTTACAGTAAACCCAGTGATGCTCATCTTTACTTAAGGTTCTTGCCAGCCTAGACACATAAAAAACCCCAAACACATAATTTATAGCTTGGCTCTTAGGATTAGATGTATCTGCAGTAACAACATAAATTACCTCCAGTGAACCAAAGAACTCAAAGAGTATCTACTTAAACAGCAGATATCGTCCCCACGTCCTTGATTACAACATCCACCGGGCATCTGTCCAAACTAGGGAATCCCTACTCCACAAAGTTGAGACAAATACTTACAAGGAACACACCACATCCCTTTTGTGGTAGACTTTCATCCAGCATCTTCTAAGTATCACCTGGCAATTAAGGAGAGCTACCAGTCAACCATCAGATTTATCAATGTAACCAAGCCAAGTGTGAGCACCTGAAACCTCACATCTTCATGAATCTTACACTCCCTGGCTCTACCTCTGTTCCCCTTCCTTTGTCATCCCCCCCCTCCCCTGTCTCTCAGATTGTAAGCCCTAGGGCAGGGACCGTGTTTATTCCATTACTTTGTAAAGTGCCAGGTGCATTGCAGTGCTATGTAAATACATCATCATCATCATCATCATCATGCTGTTAATTCAGAACTCCTCAGCCTTAATCAGTGCCCCCACCCTGCTCCCTCCCACCCCCTGAGGGTCCCCCCACGCTGCTCCCACCCCCCAAGGGTGGGATCTTTAGATGTGTGTTCACAATGCTGGAAATGGATTGCTTTTAAAATCCCAAGATATAGCTGTGAGTCTGGCGATCTTTAGGTGTGTGTTCGCATTAATGCTGGAAATGGGATGCTTTTAAAATCCCGAGATTAGCTGTGAGTCTGGAGAACTTTAGGTGTGTGTTCGCATTAATGCTGGAAATGGGATGCTTTTAAAATCCCGAGATTAGCTGTGAGTCTGGCGATCTTTAGGTGTGTGTTCGCATTAATGCTGGAAATGGGATGCTTTTAAAATCCCGAGATTAGCTGTGAGTCTGGAGAACTTTAGGTGTGTGTTCGCATTAATGCTGGAAATGGGATGCTTTTAAAATCCCGAGATTAGCTGTGAGTCTGGCGATCTTTAGGTGTGTGTTCGCATTAATGCTGGAAATGGGATGCTTTTAAAATCCCGAGATTAGCTGTGAGTCTGGAGAACTTTAGGTGTGTGTTCGCATTAATGCTGGAAATGGGATGCTTTTAAAATCCCGAGATTAGCTGTGAGTCTGGCGATCTTTAGGTGTGTGTTCGCATTAATGCTGGAAATGGGATGCTTTTTAAATCCCGAGATGTAACTGTGAGTCTGGTGATTTTTAGGTGTGTGTTCGCAATGCTGGAAATGGGATGCTTTTTAAATCCCGAGATGTAACTGTGAGTCTGGTGATTCATGGTCCTTGAAATTCCCCCCCAACATACACACGCAGCAGAGGGCAGGAATACTGCTTCAGAAGGGACTTCTGAAGCAGGGATTGGAGTCCCTCCAACTTACATGCAGCAAGTCCCTTCTTTCTGAAGCAGCGTTCTTAACCTCTGCTCTGTGTGTGTGTGTGTCTTTGCTAAAACTGCTTGTAAGTGAGGTTTAAGGTTGTCTGCCTGCCTTTAAGCCTGGCAGAAGAGGTGATTATAAGCTGCCTAACCTAACCGAAATTGCTTGATTTAAGTAATGTAGTTTCCATCCCACATTATCCCTTGGAACTCCTTGCTGCTGGGTTATGCTGCCTACTGTTGCCCTGGTTCCGCCCACCATTGCCCGCCGGCCTTACTGCCCCTCCAACCTCAAGACCCACCAGCCACCCCTGGTATGCAGCTTTGTTGATGTCTGCAGGGCATCAGAGAATTGCAGTCAGTTCTCAAAGTGAGGTCATGTAGGCAATATGAGCACTGCCATACAACATAATGAACATCCTTTATTTCAGAACCCCATGGCTCCATATTTGGGAATTTTGGTCTGACACATCTAGAGCTCAGTGACTGTAGAGTGTTCCTCCCTCATTACTGCAGCCTTCCCATAGTAGCACTGAAATTTGGAGTGGGATACACAGGCAGGTAAATCTGAGGAAAAGCTGTCACATGTGTTAACATTAACACCTTGTGTGTTTCTGTGTGTATAGCATGGGGAAGGAAAATGCCTCTTCACTGCTGATGAGTGTGGAACATTACAAGATACCTGGACTACATTTAGCACTTCATTGCTGACCTAGTCTGCTGACAGCATTCCTAATCTCTTCCACACCAGTAATGCTATTTATTTTTACACGGGATCATGGGGTCAGACTGACCCCACAGAGCACAAAAACATTAAAATATGTTAATTAGTAGCTCTTCAAGTTTGAGCTTTTATGACATTGTCACTGGCACCTCTGGACATAACATACTAAAAATTCAGCCAGATACCTCTTACCGTTTGTCTCCTATGACCAAAAAAGTGGCATTTTGAAAATGGACCCCAGGTTTCCATAGAGTTTTCCTAATGTCCCCCAGCCAATGCATTTCAATAGGGGTCCAAATGGATCCCAGGTTAAATTAACCAAAATAAACAATTTTCAATGACTATTCAGATAGCAAGGGGACATGGAACTCAAGGCCACTTCAGACTGGCAGCAGCAATGAAAATTAACCCCTTCACTGCTATTATTTTGTGCCTTTGTATCATGGTTGAAAAAAAACATGGAACTATGCTAAATATTGGGTCTACAACTTTGAGCTTGCAGCACATTGTCACTGATACCTCTGGCCATAACATACTCAAATGTCAGTCAGATATCTCTTAACGTTTGTCTCCAATGACCAAAAAAGTGCCAGGGTGCAAACAGACACACAGGATCTTGGGGTCAGACTGACCCCATGGAGCACAAAAAAATTAAAATATGTTAATTAGTAGTTCATCAAGTTTGAGATTTTAGGACATTGTCACTGTCACCTCTGGACATAACATACTAAAATTTCAGCCAGATATCTCTTACCTTTTGTCTCCTATGACCAAATAAGTGCCATTCCCCATAAAACAGACTTTCATGTGTTTCTCTGTGTGTGTGTGCTTCCAGGGCTTAGTTTGGAGGGTTTTGACATTTTGGGACACAGACTATTTTGGGGGATAAAAGAGACCCCACCGACAATGGGTTCTCCCATAGGGGTCCAAATGTACCCCAAAACCTGGCGAGTGCAATTTTTTTTAAGCCCGAAGGTAAGGGATTTTATTTGACAGGAAGATTCTAGAGTTTCTGACAGCAATGTGGTGTGCATGTTATTTTCGTTATTACAATAACGATAACGAAAGCAACAATCAAGAATACTGACAATAATGAAAATGACAATGTCATTATCGTTTGTGACACAGTTGCAGTTTTGTTTTGGATGGGAATGGAGAGGGGAGGAGGAGCAGACATCTCAGAGCCCTAAACAAGGCTGAACTCTTGAATTGTGCCTGTGTTGGGAGGGGAGAGTAGCTTCGCAGTATCTGATAGATGTATCACTGGCCAATGAACAGTGCAAGCAGGCCCCAGCAGTCTTATGGCACTCTGTGATTGCTCAATGCCTGCTGCCTCCCACAACCAATCAGGAGGGTTCTGGGGGAGGGAACTGCAACCATTTATAATGGGAGGGCCAGGTTATTTCACTCCGTTCTGTGAGAGTTCTGCTTGTCAGGTTGCCTTTTACAGAACTGTGGTGCTTGCACACAAAAAATCCTCCCTAGCCCTCATTGTATTACCAGTTCCTTTCCTTCCTCATATACCCTGCATTTTACCTTCTCCCTTTCTCTGCCCTTCTCCCCCCTGTACATTATATATAGATAGGTATAGATCAGATATAGATATATAGATATATTTATTTATTTATTTATTTATTTATTGAATTTGGACCCCGTCCCTCCTGAAACACAGCTCAGGGCGGCTTCCAGTCATAAAATACAATTGAAAACAATCCAAAATACTTAAAAATACAATATAAACATTAAAAAACACATAAAACAGGGCCTGGGATATAAATTACTTGGGATAGGGGAATAAAAATCAGCTACCCACCCCCCTCCCCAAAGGCCCGGGCGAACAACCAGGTCTTGCATTTTCGCCTAAATACAAACAGGCTTGGGGCCAGGCAGGCCTCCTCCAGTAGGGAGTTCCAGAGACGTGGCCCGGCCACTGAGAATGAGCTCTCCATTGTGGCCTTCCACTTAACGCAGGGGATCTCCAAGAAGGCACCCCCGGCAGACCGAAGGAGTTGCTTCGGGGTGCGGAGGGGGAGCCGGTCCCTGAGGTACGAGGGGCCGAGACCATGTAGGGCTTTGTAAATCAATACCAACACCTTGAATCTGGCTCGGTACACTATCGGCAACCAGTGCAGAGCCTGGAGCACTGGTGTTATGTGCTCCCGGTGACCCGTCCCTGAAAGGAGTCGGGCCGCCGCATTCTGCACTAGCTGCAGCCTCTGAACCAAACACAAGGGAAGCCCCACGTAAAGTGTGTTTCAATAGTCCAGCCTCGAGGTGACGAAGGCATGGATGACGAACGGGCTGGAGACGAACGGACGCAGCCTCCGCAGCAGACACAACTGGCGAAAGGCAGCCTTTGCTACTGCCTCCACCTGCCGCTCTAGGTGGAGGTCTGCGTACAGCACCACCCCCAGACTCTGGACCTGTTGAGCTATAGGAGGGCAAACCCCCCCAATAAGGGGGGCCGACACCTCCCTCACTCTCCCCACCACCATCACCTCCGTCTTATCGGGGTTGAGCTTCAGTCTGCTCTGCCACATCCATTCCGCCACGGCCTCCAAACATTGGGATAGAACCGAGATAGCAGGGTCTGGGTCCGCTGAAAAAGAGAGGTACAGCTGAGTATCATCAGCATATTGGTGACAACGCACCCCGAAGTTCCTCACGACCTCCCCCAGGGGCTGCATATAAACATTAAATAATAATGGAGACAGACTGGAACCCTGCAGAACGCCGCATGATAAGGCGTGGGGGCAAGATGTCTCCTCCCCCAGCACCACCCACTGACTTCTCCCCAAGAGGAATGAACGAAACCATTCAAGAATAGTCCCATCCAGACCCCCCCAGGTCATGCAGCCATCTCAACAACAACCCATGGTCCACGGTGTCAAAAGCAGCTGAGAGATCTAGCAGGATGAGAAATGTTGAACATCCTGCATCTATCTCCCTGCGGAGATCGTCAACCAAGGCCACCAACGCTGTCTCGGTGCCTTAGCCAGGGCAGAACCCAGATTGAAACGGGCGTCACTTCCTGAAACTCCCCCCACAAAGATGGACCAGATGGGGCCTCGTGCTCTCTACCTACTGCCCCTAATCTGGCTGCAAAGTTGCTCTGAATCCGAGCGATCTTGTCCGCAAAGTAGCTGACAAATTCCTCACAGTGGAATTTATATAGATATATAGATTAGAATAGTTAAATAGATAATTTAGGTACTAGTTTTCCTTTTCCCTTCCCCTGTCTCCCTTAGACTTAAATATTAGTTGTGTACATATAGCAAGATTAGATATTATATAGGTATTTAGACCAGTCTGTTTTACTATATATATTAAGATTATAGGATAATAAGATTAGGTTAGGTTTAGGTTAGGATTTGTGTATATATAATTAGATCATACAGTACTTCTTCGACCATGTGTGCACTTGTTTGTACAAAGAGAAAGGGAAGAGGACTCCTAGTTCAGCCTCTGGGGCAGGTGGCACTGGTAGAGGCTGTGGACTTGCACATGGGGGAGTTGGCAGGCCCGCTGCCAGCAGCCCACCGCCCAAACTGAAGAGACCTGTTTTTCCCCCTCAATGTTGCAGGTCTTATCAGGGGAACATGTAGGATCAGAGATCTCGGGAGTGGCATCTGTGGAAGGCAGGGATCCCCTGTCTTCCACTAATAGCAGTGGCACTGGAGGAGGGAGTCGAGGGCAAGGGGTGTGTGTGCAGCAGAAGCAGCACTACACACGCACACACCCTCCTGAAGCACCATCAGCAGCTGGCATGGCCAGCAGTGATTTTTCACTGGGTGCACCAGCAGATATTAGTATGGGGATCCGCACTAATGATGATGATGTGGGTGCTGTTGCTGGGAGTGGTGCAGGGGCAACCACCTCTCCTGGGCAGGCTTCTCCGTCTGGCAGGAGCAGCAGCAAGCCACTATGGAGGAGCTGGGGTTTGGGCAGTTCCAACATGGAGGGCGTCCTCTAGCAACAATCAAAATCACCAAGAGGGTGGGTGTGATGATTATGCTGGATGACCAGCTCTTCAGCATAGTGGAGAACCAGGGATTCTGCCAGCTGGTGGCAATGCTTGTGCCCAAGTACCAGCTTTCCTCATGCACCACCTTCACCAGACATGTGGTGCCCTCCCTGTACCAGGCAGCCAGGGAGCGGGTGAGAGAGCAACTGGCCAGGGCAGGTGGGGCAGTTGTGCATGTCACCACAGACATTTGGAGGAGCTGAAATGCACAACATGGTTACCTGGCCCTGACGGCTCACTGGTGGCAGCTGCGGGTGGCAGGAGGAGGAACAGCAGGTGGGAGGGGCGAGGGGGCAGGGTACCGGTGGGCCCTGCTTCACGCCCAGGTGTTTGATGAAAGACACACTGCCATCAACATAAGGGGAGCCGTGAACACCATGGTGGAGGGGTGGCTAAGGGAAGAAACCCTATTCACCAGGGGGGTTGCGGTAACCAATAATGCTGAGAACATGAAGAAGTCAGTGCTGGATGGCAGATTCCAGCACATCCCCTCTGCTGCCTACACCCATTACCTGGTGGTGAGGGATGCCCTGGTTCTGGGTGAGAAGGCAGCAGAGCACAACAGCACCCCCCTTGCCCTGTTAATCAAGAAGTGCAGGAATGTTACAGGGTACTTTAAAAGAACGTGAAGGGTGGTCACCTCTTGAGGGAGAAGTAGGTGGAGCTAGGAGTGCAGGAGGACCGCCTCATGCAGGATGTGAGCACCAGGTGGAACTCCACCTATAGCATCATGGAGTGTCTGGTGGAGCAGAGGCGGGTCCTGCACAAGATAGCCTCAGAAGGGAAAATTTGGGTGGAAAGGCCACTAGGGCGGAATGAGTGGACAATGATGGCCCAGGGCATGCGCATCCTTAAGCCCTTTAAGGAGGTGATGGAGAGCCTGCTTGCAGTGATGGCCACCCTGAGCTAGGTAACCCCGCATATCCAGTCTCATAGGAGGATGGAAGGCTTCCTGAGGGACCAAGGGGGGAGAGGAGGAGGAGGAGCAGATTGTACCAGAGGTGGTGGCCCTGGTACAAAACCTGAAGGAGGGGCTGATCAGGCGGTTTGACCCTGTTATATACAAGGAGGTTTACGTACTCTCCACCATGCTGGACAACAGGATGAAGGCTAGAGTGGCAGCTTGCATGGCAGACTTCACCTTGAGGAAGCATGATCTGGTGGAGAGGGTGCGGGCACTCAAAAGGGTCAGACAGAAGCAGGGTAGACAGGAGTGGCAAAGCAGCAGCAGGAGGGCAGAGATGCAGAGCGCTCGACCATCAGCTCCTCGGCCATCAGCCTCCCCGAGTGGACCACCTCAGGGTAGGCAGCATGGGCACATGCAATTTTTAATTTAATGAATTTATACCCCGCCCCTCCTGCAAGCAGCTCAGGGAGGAGGTTGGCAGCAGCAGTCAGAGGGAGCAGGAGCCTGATACTGGAGCGGGCTGTGGTGAAATACTTCGAGGAGCTGGTGGTGGATCTCAGAAGCAATCCCCTTCTGTACTGGGCAGAGAAGGGGAAAATATGGCAGGTCCTGACCAGGGTGGCACAGGAACTACTGTCCTGCATACAAACCAGTGTGCCCAGAGAACAGGTGTTTTTGGCGGCGAGGGACATCATGAGACCCTACCGTTTAAGGCTGGGAACTGTGTTCGTGGAACAGCTTCTGTTCCTGAAGGTCAACCTGCCACTGCTGGGTTTCCCTGACCTAGCCATGGACCCAAAGTGAGGGTGGGGGAACACTTGGGGGAGAGAGAGAGAGGCTCACCACTGCTAGAATGAGACAGAAAGAGACAGAGATGCTCCCTGCTGCTAGAACAAGAGGCAGAGAAAGTGGTGGTGGGGAGAGAGAGGCGCATCCATCTAAGACTGACACCTGCCAGAACCAGAGAGAGAGAGCTCATCTAAGCTCATGCTCAATGCCCACATCCAGCAGAAAACCTACCAGAATGAGATGGAAACATGCGTGCCTTTGTGCCTGCCTCCCTGCACCTATTGCAATGATTGAATGAAGTGTGCCCAATCACACACTAATTATCTCTCTCTTCCTCCATTTGCCCTGCTCTCCATGGGGCAATCAGTCGGGGGCTTCCCTGACACTCGGGGGCTTCCAAATGACACCACTGACAGTAAGAAAAACCTATCCAAGTATCATATGTCACCTCAGCTTCCCAAGGTGGCTCCCCATGTGGCGATCTCGGTGTGACCTGAAGACGACGCCCTGCCGCTCGGGGGGCTTCCAAATGACTACCAGTGCCACCAACACAGAGAAACCTATCCAAATATCATATTTCGCCTCAGCTTGCCAAGCCCCTCCACCCCCCGGCGATCTCTGTGCAAGAGTGAACACCCGATGTCACCTGCCACTGCCTAATGCCAGAGTGCCCCCCCTACTCTCTCTCTCTGCAGCAACATGCCCTGCTGCTGCTGCCATCCCTGGTCCTGCCAAGATGCCACCTGAACGACAGCCTGCTCCTCCGATGCCACCCACCGCTTGCTGCCAGAGTCTCTCTCTCTCTCTCTCTCTCTCTCTCTCTCTCTCTCTGGCACCCCCACACAGAAATATTCCCAGTTTCTGTTTCTTCCACTGCTGCCAAGCTGCCACCTTCCTGACTGGCTGCTCCTCCAATGCCACCCACCGCCTGCTGCCAGAGAGCCCCCCCTCTCTGGCACACCAACAAAGAAACATGCCCTGGATGCTCCACCTGAGGTGCTGTCTGCAAACAGATATAAGCTGCCATTCCAGTCCCAAGAACCATCATAAGGGTTCTGGGGCCATCATTCCAGTCACAGGGGGCTGTCATTCCACTGCATCCTGAAGCAGCCACTCCATTCCCAAGTACCATCATCATGGTCTTGAGCTCTAGTATAAAAGGCACCTGCTGCTGCCTGCTTCTGCAGTCCTGGCTCCACCTGGGGTGCCATCTGCATATTGCTCCCAATTATACCACCATCCTGTTGCTGCTTCTCTTGCAGCAGCTGCTGCTCATGCCAAGTTCCCACCCATCAGTCTGCTCCTCCAATGCCACCCACTGATGCCTCTACCCAAGCCCCCCTTCTCTCTCTCTGTGGCACCCCCTCATAAAAGGTTTCCCAGCTACTGCTGCCACCGCTGCCAAGTTGCACCTGCCTGCCTGCTCCTACGATGCCACCCACCACCACCTGCTGCCAGAGACTCTCTCTCTCTCTCTCTCTCTCTCTCTCTTTCTCTATCTATCTATCTATCTATCTATCTATCTATCTCTCTCTCTCTGGCACACACACACATACACACACACCCCCACACACACAGTTCCATCTAAACCTTTCTAGGGATATAAGACAATTCCATGTGAGGCTGGAAGGGTGGGTGACATGGTGAGAATAATCAGAGCCAACACAAAGCACTTTGTTTACAAAGCAGCAAGCTGCTGCTCATGTCAACTGCACACCATGTCATGCCTGATGGCCTCAAGGTCCTCTCTAGGATAAAAAGCACTCTCCCCTTCAGAATGACAGTTCCGTCTAACCCTTTCTAGGAATATAAGACAATTCCATGTGGGGCTGGCAGGGCAGGTGACGTGTTGAGACTGATCAGAGCGAGCACGAAGAATCTTGTTTACAAGGCAGCAAACTGCTGCTCATTCAAAGAGAGAGAGAGAGGAGGGGAGCGCCTCGCTACTAGAATGAGAGAGAGAGAGACCACTCCTGCCCATACCGTCACCTGCAGTACATGACCAGAGAGAGAGAGAGAGAGGGACAGAGAGGCTCCCGAGTCCCCTCTTCTAAAACAAAGGGGGGGGGATAGTTGCATCTTGTTCAAGCTGCCACCTGCCAGAACCAGAGAGAGATCTTATCTGTGCTCATGCTCAATGCCCACATCTAGCAGCAAACCCACCAGAATGAGATGGAAATAACACACAATATAATTGCATGCCTGCCTGTGTGCCTCCCTGCACCTGCTACCACCGATTCCATGATTGATTGAAGTGTGCCCAACCAAGCACTAATTCTAGGAACATCATTCAACTTCCGTGGGCTGTCATTCCATTATACATGAAGCTGTCATTCCAGTCCCAGGAAGCATCATCAGGGTTTTGGGGCCATCATTCCGCTCACAGGGAGCTGTCATTCCACTGCATCCAGAAGCAGTCACTCCAGTCCCAAGAACCATCATTAAAGTACTAGAGACAACATTCAACTCCCATGGGCCACTTTCTCTCTCTCTCTCTCTCTCTCTCTCTCTCTCTGACACACCCACACAGACACAAGCCCTGCCCCTCTTGGTGAGTGGAATATGCTACCCGTGCTGCTGCTGTCAGGTAGAGATCTGACAAGCTGTATATATAATGATATTGTGCCACCTGCTAGAAGAGGGGTAAAGGATTGGACAGGTCAAAATCGACTGGTAACAAATATAACTTTTTAAATAACATTTTAAAACACATTTTAATTATGAACAAAATAAACATTTGCATTTTAAAAAGGTATAGAAAAAATAACTCAGACTTCTTTGGGCCTGTCCCCTGGAGCATGTGGAAAAGGGGACAACGATGCATGGGACTGGTGTAGGGACGTCATCGACCTCTGCCCCATGTTGCCTCACAACGTCCAGGGCCCCCAACATGAACACCTTCCATGCCACCAGGGACTGGAGGAATGGATATTCTTTTTTCAGTACATATGTACTGGGCGTAAGCCTTGGCCTGCTGGTCCCTGATCTGGAGTTCCCGGAATCACTCCACAAACCTGTCCTCCACATCCCCTCATGCGGGCTTTGAAGCCCTTAATAAATTTTATGGAAGGCCTCCACATGGACCCCCCAAAATGCCCTCACTTAAGGGGTGTCCTCTTCCTGTGGGGCTGGCAAATTGTCTGAGGATCTGGAGATGGAAGGAATGGGACAGCGCCTCTTCTAGTGTGATTTCCTCCCTTCCTTCGTCCGATGTTCCTCCCTGAAAGTGCTGCTCCTGCCAGTACCAGATGCATCCGTCCTCGCCTCGATGAGGTGGACTGTCTCAATGTGGGCAACCAGTCCCGATGTGGTCCCCTGTGGCCCCCTTTTAATCTTTTTGTTGCAGATCTAAAAACATAAAAAGATAGGAGCATTAGAAGTGCCATACTGTGTCAGACCAATGGTCTATCAAGCCCTGCCTGCATTCTGTCTCCACAAGTAGGTGACTGGCTAATTTCTTTCTCTGCGGGGGACTTCCTAACAGGTCATAGGGCAATCCATTCCCTGTTGTTCCAGCCCTCGTGCCTTACCAATCATTCTGCAAATCTGCCTTTTGGGGTATGGAAATACTTCCATACCGCGGACCTTGTTGGCCTGGTTTGGCTGTGAGACATCCGCCTTGATGGTCATTCTGCATCAGCACCGTCCCTGAAACAGGAACACATAAACACGAGAACTGGTGAGGTTGCAGCTCATCTGCTTACTCTCCCAGCTACCTCCGCTGTCATCGCTTGAGGACGCCGTGACTCTCCTGGGGCTAGGCCTTTCTGCCACCCCAAGCTCCACTGACAAGTGGGCTGAGAACTGGTGAGGTTGCAGCTCATCTGCATACTCTCCCAGCTACCTTGGCTGTCATCGCTTGAGGACGCCATGACTCTCCTGGGGCTAGGACTTTCTGCCACCCCAAGCTCCACTGACAAGTGGGCTGAGAACTGGTGAGGTTGCAGCTCATCTGCATACGCTCCCAGCATCCTCGGCTGTCATCGCTTGAGGACGCCATGACTCTTCTGGGGCTTGGCCTTTCTGCCACCCCAAGCTCCACCGACCAGCGGGCCGAAAGGTGCATACTGTTAGGTACTTTTCTTCATTTCTTTTCTTTTTTACTGTATTTCTTATGCATTTTTTCTCCTGTCTTACTCACTAACATGCCTGCCCTATTTTCTCACCTTTTCTTTCCCTTTTCCCCTTCCTGTCCATCTCTTTTCCCTCTACTTTTCTCTTCCCTGCTTCTTCTTCCCCCAACCGATCACCACTCTCTAAACACCCCGTACATCCTTTTCTCCCATGGCTATCTTCCCACCTTGCTCCCCTTCCACTCCTCCTGTCTCTAGCCTACCTCGATGTTCCACTTCTCCCAATCTTATCCTTATCCCTTGCCTTCCCCCTCATCAACTCCCATTTTTCAGCTCCCTTTAGAACTGTCGCTCATCTATCAGTAAAGCTCCCTATATCCATGATCTTTCCTCTCTCCCTCCCTCCAGCTCCTTGCCCTTACTGAAACTTGGATCTCCTGCTACCCTCTCCTTTGGGGGCCTCTTCTTCTCTAACCAACCCTGCCCTGAAGGATGGGGTAGTGGGGAGGGCCTTCTTCCTGCTAAATCCTGTCAATTCCAACCAATTTCTACTCCCCTCCCCCTCTCCTTCCCTTCCTTCAAGGCTCACTCTGTGCACCTCTACTCCCCCCTCCATCTATGTATTGCTGTCATCTACTGTCCCCCTGGTCCTCTCTTGTTCTTTCTCTCTGACATTGAGTCCTGGCTCACCTTCTTCCTCTCTGTTGATATCCCCACTCTCATCCTTGGTGACTTCAACATTCATTTTGATGACTCTTTTCAACCCTCAGTCTCTTGATTCCTCTCCCTAGCCTCCTCCTTCAACCTCTACCTTTGGACCAACTCCCCCACCCATACTAATAGCCATTCTCTTGATCTTGTCCTCTCTAGAAACTGCTCTGTCGCTGATCTCTCCTTCGATCCTCATCCTATATCAGACCACTTCCTTGCCTCTTTCAACATTTCCCACTGTCCCCCCTCCTCTTCCCCTTCTCTACGCCCCTTCCGTGACCTTCAAGCTATTGATCCCCTGGACTTTGCCTCCTCTCTCTCTCCCCTTCTTCCTACAGTCTTCTCTTCCTCCTCCCCTGACTCCGCTGTCTCTGCTCTCAACGCCTCTCTCTCCTCCACACTTGACTCCCATGCCCCTCTCTCTTCCCGCCCTGCCTTCTCCCACAACCCCCGTCCTTGGCTCACCCCTAGTATCCGCCACCTCCGTTCTTGCACTCGTGCTGCTGAACGACTCTGGCGCAAATCCCATTCTCACGCTGACTTCCTTCACTTCAAATTCTGTCTCTCCACCCTTACTTCTGCTATCTCCCTTGCTAGACAACACTACTATGCCTCCCGCATTGAGTCCTGTTCTCGGGACCCTCGCCGCCTGTTCTCTACCTTTGACTCCCTCCTCAAGCCTCCCTGTCCTCCCCCTCCTTCTTCCCTTTCTGCTCAGGATCTTGCCTCCTTCTTCACCTCCAAGATAGACAAGATCCGCCTCGACATCGCTTCCCACTCCTCTCTTCCCACTCCCACCCCTCTCCCTCCTCCCCCTCCTTCTCTCATGTCCTCCTTCTCCCCTGCCTCCCTTAAGGAAATCTCCTCTCTGCTCTCCTCCTCCAACCCTTCCACTTGCCCCCTTGATCCCATTCCTTCCCGCCTCCTCACCTCCATTACTCCCACTGTCGCCCCTTCCTTCCTGCACATCATCAACCTCTCCCTCTCTACTGGCTCTTTCCCTTCTGCCTTCAAACATGCCACAGTCTCTCCTATTCTCAAAAAGTCCACTCTTGACCCCTCTGACCCTTCTAGCTATCGTCCTGTCTCACTCCTTCCTTTTGCTTCCAAGCTGCTTGAACGTGTTGTCTACTCCCGCTGCCTTGACTTCCTATCCTCCAACTCCTCCCTTGACCCCCTCCAATCTGGCTTCCGCCCCCTTCATTCTACTGAAACTGCTCTCGCTAAGATCACCAACGATCTTCTGGTGGCTAAATCTAAACGTCTCTATTCCATTCTTGTCCTCCTTGATCTCTCTGCTGCCTTCGATACTGTTGACCACTCACTCTTGCTGGATTCCCTTCACTCCCTTGGCTTTTGTGGCTCTGTCCATAACTGGTTCTCCTCCTACCTCTCTGACCGCTCCTTTAATGTGTCTCTCTCCAACTCCACCTCCTCCTCCTTCCCCCTCTCAGTTGGTGTTCCTCAAGGCTCTGTTCTTGGCCCTCTCCTCTTCTCGATCTATACCTCATCCTTAGGCAAACTCATTGCCTCCCATGGCTTCCAATACCACCTCTATGCTGATGACACTCAACTCTATCTCTCTACTCCCTCTCTCTCTCCCTCTGTTCAAGCTCGTCTCATCAACTGTCTCTCTGACATCTCTACCTGGATGTCTCAACGTCAACTCAAACTCAACATGGCTAAAACTGAACTCCTTATCTTCCCCCCTCATCCTTCCTCTCCTTCCTCACTGTCAATAACTATTGATGGAGTCACCATCCTGCCTGTCCCCCAAGCCCGTAGCCTAGGCTTCATCTTTGACTCAGCCCTTTCTTTTAAACCCTACATTGACTCTGTTGCTAAATCCTGTCGCTTCTCCCTCCATAACATTGCTAAGATTCGCCCTTTTCTCTCTGTCTCGTCTGCCAAAACTCTTGTTCATGCTCTGGTCATCTCTCGCCTCGATTACTGTAACCTCCTTCTCACTGGCCTTCCCCGGTCTCACCTTTCTCCCCTCATCTCTGTCCAAAACTCTGCTGCCAGGGTCATCTACCTCGCCAGTCGCTTCGACCATGTGCAGCCCCTCCTCTCTTCGCTTCACTGGCTTCCCCTTCCTGAACGAATCCTGCACAAGCTCCTAGTCTTCACCTATAAAGCTCTTCACAACCTTGCTCCCCCCTACCTCTCTGCACTTATCGCCCTCCATACTCCAGCCCGTGCACTTCGCTCCTCCTCTGTCCCTTCTCTCACCCTTCCACGCCTTCCCTGCTCCCCTAAGCGCCTTCGTCCCTTCTCACTTGCTGCCCCCCATGCCTGGAACTCCCTCCCTGTCCACATCCGCCTTGCCCCCTCCCTTCATACCTTCAAATCTCTCCTTAAAACTCACCTCTTTCGCTCTGCTCTGTCTGACTCTTTATCCTGCTGAGCCACTATTCCTATACCTATGATCTGTTTACCCTTATCCTTGCCACATGGACCTGCCTGCTGTCATTCTCATCGTAACCAAGCCAAGTACGTGCACTTGAGACCTCGCATCTTCATGAATGTTAGACCCCTTGTCTCTCCCTCTGTTCCCCTTCCTATGTCTCTCCCCCAGCTCCTGTCTCTCAGATTGTAAGCCTTAGGGGCAGGGACCGTGTCTATTTTGTTACTTTGTAAAGTGCCAGGTACACTGCTGGCACTATATAAACGTTTGATAGTCCTAATCCTAATCCTAATCCTAATCCTAATCCTAATCCTAATCATAATCATAATCATAATCATAATCATAATCATAATCATAATAATTAATATCATGCATTTATGGTGATGCCTCTAGTTCTTCCCAGACCAATACCCATTCTCCCACACCAAGTGGATGGATGGCGCTGCAGTGCTGCCTACTCGCCTCTTTCCCTTTCTCCCATGTATACCACCACCACCTGGGGTGCTGTAGTGTCTGCAAGTTGAGACTCTGGCTGCTGCGCCTGCTTGAAAGAGCCCCATGAAATAATACACGTGCAAATCCCGACCTTCCTGGGGTGCTGCTTTCTGCAAGCTGAGAACCCTGGCATGTCTCTGGGTGCTGCTTCTGCTGCTTGTGCCTGACTGCCCGCCGGCACCTGCCCGGCTGCCATCCTGTCCACCTGCCAGCCTGCTCCTTCTCTGCCACCTGCTGATGCTGAAAGAGCCCCTTTCTCTGGCAGACCCAGAAATAAGACATATTCAAATCCTGCTCCTCCACTGCTACCCACTGCTGCCCGGCCCACTGTTCGTTCCTGACTGCTCACCCACTCACCCGTATGCCAGAAAGCTCACTCTAAAGGATAGTATTCTTCTTGTCCTCAAAGTTATTTGGAACAATAAATAAATACCTGGGTGCTCACTGATCCCCTCCTCTCCCCGCATCCCTCTGTATCCCCACTCACAGAGCAATTGTCATTTAGGCCAATTGCTTTTTAAGTGGGTGATGGTGGAAGTTGTTAATACTACTACTACTAATACTAATAATAATACTAATAATAATAGTTTAGTATTTATTAGCAAGCATTTATATAGTGCCAGCAATGTACCTGGTGCTTTACAAAATAATTGAATAGACACGGTCCCTGCCCTAGGGTTTGGGGCAGGGTGGGGGAGATGAAGGAAGGAGAACAGAGGGAGAGACAAGGAAGTGGGTGGTTATGCATGTTTTGCGGGAGCATGAACATACGACCACCCACCCACCGCGGCAGTCCCATGGGCAACACCCGCTCATGCCCATGCAGTGGCATGAGTGGGCCCAAGACCACTCTAAACACTGAAAGTGCTGTAAAAATGATCCTTAATGATCTATGCAGATTCCATTGAGTTCTCTATCAAATTCAGTTCCACCATAGTCACACTCAAACCACCATAGTCACATAAGAACCCTCATGAGAGCTTAAATGGGCATCAGAGTAAATGTTCACTCCCCTCCCACCCCCTGCAATTCCAGGTAGAGCGTATTTGAACCAAATGACATTCCTTACACTGTTTGAGCAACCAACCTTTTCCCCCCCTTTCTTTCTCCCCCCCCCCAATAATGAGAATGAGTGAAGTAAAAATTGGATACAGACAATCCACCCAAAATGATCAGCTGCAACAACCAGACTAAATGAAAGGTAAAAAAAAAAAAAAAATGAAATAAAATGAACACCATGAAAAGATGAAAACGGGTAATCCGATGAAGGTCAGTTAGCTACCATTCAATATCCATTTTTTTTGTTTTGGTTCAGATCATTTGGGTTTGACATGTTTATTCATTTCACCTTGTTCTCATTACAGGTTTAGTTTTAATTCACGAATTTTGCAGGCTGCTGGGATGAGCCTTTTAACTAGGGCTGAGACAAGCAGCAAGTTTGCTTCTCGTGAAACATCTCGCAATTGCGAGCAGCACCAGGGCCTGGATTTCTCTGAGATCTCAGTTGTGGTGCAATTTCTTGGCGAGCAGCTAAAAAAAATGGCCACTGAGGGAGCAGCTCTTTTAAGTTTCATGCTTCCTCCCCACCGCCCCTTCCCGGTGCTCGGTTCATTCCACCATGGATTGAGCACCGGGATTTCAATGAGATTACTCAGTTTGCCGAGAACTAGTTTCAGCCTGACTTAAACCAGACATTTTCAAACTGGGTGATGTGCCACCCTGGAGGGAGCACCAATTATTTCAAGTGGTAGCAGAAGGCTGGGTAAGTGTTGGAACTGGAAGAGGGTAGACAGCAGTGTGAACATACTGCTGTCTCACTGCCAGTGCCCAGAAGGCTTCACATGCACAATTTCTCTCCTCCAAGCTCTATTCTCCATTTTCCTCTTTCGCCTCTACCCCTGAAGAGTCCATGCTGTGCTAGTAGCTGCTGCTAGAAGAAGCAAAGGAACTCCCAAGTCCCACTATTGCTGGGCCTGTGCTGGTACCGGTCAGTACACTACAGCTCAGCAGGACAGTGCAGTATAATCTGTGGAGGCCGCGCAGCTCCTTTGGTTTTGTATGTGGCACTATAGGATAAAGTTTGGGAACTATAACTTTCAATTTTATTTGATGTTCATCCGACATAAATGCCTGCACCTTTTCACTCACCCTCCACTCTGAGTCATTGCCATGTTCTAATAATATAATACTGAAAGAAAGAGAACAAAGCATGCGGTCTTTTGCTTTTGTTGCTGGCTAAAAACTCTCTCCGTCATCAGGTGCCTACCACAAAGTCTGTTCAAAGGCAGAGGTCTGAGAACAAATGCCATGTAATGCATTTATTTTTTTCTTTCTGAGCTTTGGTCTTCATCAAGGACTGACAAATATTGGCATTCTATGTCACTAAGAAGTAAAAGATCATGGTCTGACCTTCAAAAATCCTCACAATATGTACATTATGTTGATGTGCCCTTTGTTTGGTCCTCTCTCCGTTTGCTTTGGCAGCTTCTGCTGTTTAGGTTAAAGCAAAGATGTTTTACCAAGTTTTAAGCTGTGTCTTTTAACCGTGGACTTGATTCTAGTGTCTGAAATAAATGGTTTGTCCCGTCCACCTTTTCCCCCCTCCTCTTATTGAACAATAAGATGCCCATGAAAATCTGTTCAAAGGTAGCCAAGCATTGGATCAACGGGTATTTTTACACACATCTTTCTCCTGCGTGCCTGCTGCTGCAACCCCAACTTTCTGTGTGTCTAAATCACTCACGCAGATCTTAAACACCCAGCTCTTTGAACTTCCAGACAGTGATTGTTTTTACACACACCTTAAAGTGCTGGTCTTTCAATCCTCCGGGTTTACAAGTCCACAAGTCAGCTCCTGGATGCATTCTTCACACACACACGGTGCTCTGAGGCAGCCTGCAGTAGTGGCGCAGGGGAGCTCAGTTGTAGAGAAGAGGGGCTGCCATGGAAACAATGTGACCATGGCTACCAGGAGCAAAGCAGTTTACCAGGAGAAAGTTTTACAGACACAAGTTCTGGGAGACACCCAGATGTTACAGAACCCAGATTTGTAAAACGACAGAGATCAAGGACTTCTTAAAGTCCTGCATGCAGGACTCCTGCGTGCGAGCTGCGTGCAGGAGGGGCGGGATAGAAATATATTAAATAAATAAATAAATAAATTAAATCCAATATAATATCTGGAAGTTCAAAGATCAGAGTGTTTAAGATCTGGGTGAGTGATTTAGACATACAGAATGTGTGTGTGTGTGAAGAGTGCATCCAGGAGCGGACTTGTGGACTTGTAAACACAGAGGAATGAAAGACCAGCACTTTAAGATGTGTGTTGTTAGAAGTTTTGGCAATTCACTTTGGAGAAAACTTGGCTGCCTATGTCAAGTTTTCTGAACATCCTTTATGTGGAATCAAGACTGGGAGTCTCAGGAGATCAGTGTGGTTGTTGTCTTGCCTTTGTAATGGGGCAACCTAAGTAACTGCAAGCTTAGTAGCAGAAGCACAACAGGACGTGACCCTTGGGGGACAGACCCTTGGTGACACAGGCATCTGGACCTTTAAGGGGAGCTTGTTTTTAGTGGTCATGTCTCCTTCTAGGCAGAAAAGGATGTGAGTTAGGGGTGTGCACCAGTTCCCCATGTCATTTTTGTTTTTTTGTTTTCATTTTCGTTATTTAAAAATGTTGTTTTCATTATTGTTATTAACGGCAATTTTGGTTTTTTTGTTATGATTTTTGTTATTGTTTTTGTTATCATATTCGTTATCGGTATCGATATCGGCGGGCCAGGGCTTTCCACACACAAGACTCTGATAGACGCTGTTGACAGGAAGCCTCTTTGAAACTGACAAGTGCCGCCTGCCCAGAACGCTTTTGAGCCCGATTCCACAGCTGTCCCGTCTGGAGCCTGTCACTTTCAAAGGCCAGCCGCTATCCCCCCCCTGCCTCTCCCCCCCCCCGTCCTCCAGCACCTCTCAGGTGAGGGATTTGAACGCTGGACTCTGCAACTGTCCCGGGTTGGGCCTGTCACTTTCAAAGGCTGACCAGCATGATCAAGAAGCCTGTCGGATTTTGTTCAGGTATCAATGATGCCCAAAAAGGGCTGGGTTGATTTGGGCACCCCCTGATTCATCGGGGGTTCCTGAATCTTCATATGCTCAGTTGCAGCTCCTTGAGAGGAAGGATCAGTTATAAATACAAACAGCACATCCAATTATTTGGGTATTCCATTTATTCCCCTGCCCCCACCCCGATGTTTCTGGTTTAGGTCTTTCTGGGTTTTTAAATCATTTTGGTATTTTGGTTACATCATTTTTGACAATTGTGCATGCACAATAGTGCAAGTCTAACTGAAAATAAAAGGGGGAATAAGTTGAATCTTACTGCTGAACCCTTACTGCTGTCAGATCCTTACTCCAGGGTCTTAGGGTTTGGGGGAGGGTGTGTTCAGGGACCCGTCGGTGCACCCATACCTGGGGGACCCCAAAAAGGCTTAGAGGCAACAGCACCACTGAGATAGTCCCATCACCACAACCTGCTGCAGCAGCGCCTCTGGACCCAGCATGGGGAGACCAACCGTGCACCACCACCAGCAACACAAGTGGAGGCGGGGCTCAGCAGCACAACAGAGAGCACTCCACCCTTCCCAGTCACATAGCACTCTGCCTCAGAGGACACGCCCCCTGCCTCCCAGCTGTAGCACTCAGAACGCCTGCGCCAGCATTCCCTGCAGTGCATAGGGGATAAAAGGAACCCACAGACTCCCCACCATTGCCGGTGATCAGTGCCCTGTGCCGGTGAGACTGGCCCATGACCCTCTAGGTGTTGTGACTGTGTATGGATATTTGCAGAGAAACTGTGGGAAAGAGAGGGGGGGAGGGGAGAGGAAGTGTCTTGTGAGTACTTGTGTCAGCCCTAACCCTTGTTTCCTAATCTCGGTGACCTGGATTCCCCCCCCCCCCGGCGTGAGTGCCCCATCCTCCTTCCCTGTCTTAGAGTTCCCCATCACTGCCCCACCCACCCACACACCTCCTAACTCCCGTACCCTTGGCCCTGGTTCCAGTGTGGGAGGTGGTCTGGTGTGCAGCCGTGTGTAGTACATTCCCTGGAGAGGCATTGCGCTTCGCCTCCCTGTGATGATCTAGGCTGTGGAGGTGTACCTCCCAAATGCCATCTACGATCCTGAGGGACATTTTTACAGGCGAGTGACATTGCCTCCAGGGGTCTCTACCCTTCCCTTCCAGGAAACCTTCCCAATCCTCACAACTGCAACCGTTGGGTTGCCGACTAAGGAAAGCAAGATTTACCTAGGATTCTCTCTTTAAAGGAAGTTATAGCAAAGATTTCCCAGAGGCAAACTTCACATCAAGCACACACACACACACACTTATATATTAGCCATTTAATACCATATTTTATAAAAAGAGATCACAAAAGGAAATAAGCTTCTGCTTATCCTGAGTCATTTCAGTTAAATTGGAAGAAAGAAAAGAAGGGATCCTGCCAGTCAAAACCTGTGAAGAGATACAAGGTCTAAAAGCTAGAGAGAAAAACCAGGAACTAGAGAAAGACAAACAACCTGGACAGGTCTGTATCACAGGTGATATTAAGCCTGCACTCCACCAGAGTGGAAGAGACAATTGTTGAATGTAGCTATCTTGGCACCCCGATTTAGGGGTATCCCCAGGCTTGAAAGATTCTGCCAGCTATGTGACCTACAGGAAGTCGACTCATGTAGGCATGTTTTTTTTTTTCATTGTACAGCCCTGAAGGGACCCAGGCAAGCTCTGTTGGATAGATATATCCAGGCATCTCCTGATTTGGGGGCTTTGGTAAGGAATTTCCTTAATGGGACAGATTCAGTGCTCTCTAGAACAGTTGCCAGATTTTGCCAAATTTTTATATGTCAGAGACCAGCATATTTGGCCACCCGTGCTCGTGGGGCAGTAAAGGTCCTTGGTTGATTACTGTTGGGCTCAGATGATTTTCTCCTGCTCTAATGTGTATTTGGAAGTTTGTTTTTAGTTATGTTTTATGATGTATTTGTTCGATTTTGTAACAGCCTATGGCTATACAATAAATATTATATTATTATTATTATTATTATTATATATTGGCATCAAGTAACCCATTTCAGGGCACTGAATCAGAGCTTCTGGATTCTTCTGTCTGGTTTCCATTTTTTGGGTACCCATTTCAACTGTACTTTTTCACCTTCATTTAAGACACCTTCTAAGTATCTGCTGTGTTACGTTAATCAAGCTAAACCTGCATTACTTCAATTTCAGTTCTAAACATTATCCAGCTTTTGAGGCCTTCCTAGACCTTTTTATTACAAACTGCATTTGGCTATCAAGACCCTCATGACAGACAACAATCCCAGATCCTGCAGATGATATGTTACTGTTCAGTAGAAGCTTTTGTTTTCATCTTTCCAAAACTTTAATAAGAAGCCTGGGAAATGTCTGAAAAGTGTGTGAGTAGATGTGTCAGGAGTTTCCTTCAAACATAATGCGAGTTGTCAGTCACAGCAGCAAAAATCTCCTCTTGTCATCACAAACACATGCAGAAACAGAAATAGCAAAAAGGTAGTCATATTAAAAATAAAATAAAATAAAATAGTGCTTGGAAGTAGAACTATTCCAAGGAAAACTATTTATTTATTTATTTATTTATTTATTTATTTTGGTTCAAGGATTTTTAAGTTCTTAATAAACCTTAAATGATGGAAAGCAGGATCTTCAAAATGGCTCCAAGTTGCTTTCGCTCTACTACCATTGAAGGCAATGGTCGGAAAGGCAGAGGTCAAAAAGGTAGATTGTTAGGAATTATGAGGAAAGGGATAGAAAAGAATGGAGGAAATATCTTAATGCGGCTCTATAAAGAATATTCTACCCACCCCTTGAAAACTGTCTGTAGCTCTGGTTCAAAAATGATCAAAGGTATGGAACAGTTCTCATAGGAGGAGAGGCTCGCCAGGTTAGAACTGTTCAGAATGGAGAAAAAGAAAACAGAAGGGGGTATGATGAAAAAAAAATTAAAAAACAATTGCACAGTGTGGAGCAAAACCTGATAGCTTTATGCAATCAGGATGCTGGGGAGAGGAAGGAGGGGAGGAGGTGGGACAGGGGAGAGGACGGTGATGCGGGGCGGGGGAGACCCAAGTCCGTTTGTTGCACCTCGTTCCAACCTAGCTACACCCCTGCCTCAAGCACTGACAGAGCATGCCCAGGGGAAGGTAGCAGAGATGAGGGCACGTACTCAAGGGCAGGGGATAGATCTATCGCTGGGGTGGCCAAGAGGTAGATTGTGATCTACTGGTAGATCCCAAGCTATTCTCCAGTAGATCACAGTGTGGGAAGGGAGACAAAACTCTCTGAGATAGCCTTCTCTGCTGCATTGGAGGTGCTCTCTTAGTCACTCTCCGACCTGAAGTGTCAGTCCTCCTCTCCCTTCCAGAGGCAATCTCTAAAAGGGGAGTGTTTTTCTCCACTCCTGAGTCTAGTTGATCAGATGCCCTAGAGCTGAGAGCCAATGGGAAGGGTCCTGGTAGATCACTTGAGGTTGATGACTGGATCTAGTGGATCATGTTCCCCATACATTTGGCCAAATCTGATCTAAAGCATAGATCCATGATCTGGATTCTTTCCTTCCTCCCTCAGTCCTGAGCAAACCCCTAACCACCAGCTCTCCAAAAATGGACTCAGTCCGAACCACTTTTACCAATTCTCAAAGTGGCCCTTGGGAGGAGAAAGCTTTCTCATGCTTGATTTAGAAGCTACAGCTATATCCGCCAAAACAAAAAATTAATAAGTATAACTTTGGGAAATGCTTCCCATTATTAATAAATATATTAAAAGGTTGTAAGTGCCCCAGATGAACCTAATCCCACTTTACTAGTATTTATTACCCACTCTCTTCTTTCCTTCCAGCTTTTCCATAAACCAAGCTCTCTTTTTGTCATTTAAAAAAAGAAATATACACACATCCATCTGGGGACTCAACTTTCTGGCAGCCATTGTTTTGATGAAGTATTACAATAATACGGTGCGGAACCAACAGTGGGCTTAGGTATTACAAAAACATGTCAAAAGAGTAATACCGTCCTTTCACCATGAGGTTGAAATGCATCACCAGAGTAACTGTTGCAGGAGAAAAGCGATGGTTATAGACGGCATGCTTCAGAGGTTGGGGGAAAACAGCAAAAAAATGACTTTTATTACTATTTATTTCTTTGTTTTATTTATTGCGCGGTGACCATGTCGTGAGCCCAGTATAAATCTATAAGGAGATAAGAGATTTTTATGAGGTCTTTTAAAAGAAACTTTTATCGTGTCAAACATCTAATACACAGAGAGGCACATTTTTCAAAGTATGGAACTAAGTGTAGAGCTAATCAAAATGGGGAAATGTTGACAGTTTTGTAATACAATAAATTGGAGGGGGGGGGCTTTTCCCCTCCCCCCGAACAATAGTTGTTGTTGTTTTTTCCCATCCATTTTCCAACCTACTTTTTCTATAGTGTGTCCCTTTTGTGATTAACCTTCCGAGCAAGGACACAGTGCCCCAAAATCTCTGGATTAAGCTGCCCAGGAAGCTTGTAGAATCTCATTCCTGGGAGGTTTTCAAAACCCGGTTGGACAAGCACCTGTCCATGATGCCGTACATGAGGATAGCTTCCTATACAGCGTGGGGTGAATTACATGACTCATAAGGAACCTCTGGGCATGTGCTCTGGCATCCCAGGCTGTGGGAGCAGAGGCAGGGTCAGAAACCCAGAGGACTCTGGAAAGCTTTCCCCCAGTCCTTGTCATTTATTCACACAGTGATACCTATCGTAGTCCATACCTGACCACCTGGTTAGTCATTAAGGTAGGTCTTACACACAGGGTGCAGCTAGATGAGCTGTGGAGGGCCTGAGCTCTGCCCACCCCATGAGTGGGCAATAGCTGCTGCCACACTTCAGGGCCAGTGCTGGTAGCAGGGCAGACGGTCACCATCCCCTCCGCGGGGAAGCCAGGCAGCTGGTCCACTACTGGACCACCTGTTATGCCCTGAAGGTGGGCCTGATAAGCGGGCACCAGGCCCTGCTCCACCCCCAGCCTGCCCACTATTCCACCCTCAGCCGTGACGCGGCCACAAAGGACTGGAAATAGCACTTGCCCCGTAGTGGAGCTTGCTGAGCAGCAGGACTGATGAGGACCAGCCACATGAGCAGCAACATGCTACTGCACATTGGGTATCCTCACACTACTTTGGGTAAGGCTACTATTCCCTGTGCCCCCCCCCTCACGATGGGGAGGAACATCTCACAGTTACCGAGCACATGCTGCGTTGCATCTCATGGCAATGGTGATCGAAGTGGGGTATGGTTTCCCAAACCGCAGTAGGTGTATCATATGCCTCTACCCACAGACTCCCAGTCTTCCATCCCAATAAGCACCATAGAGAACTCCCAGTGGCAGGCTGGCTCCTTCTGAGGTCTGCTCACTGCCCAGGACTGACTGCCTGAGCTTCCCCAAGCCAGGGTATTTATATTCCTAGGGCGAGGCCAAAGCACTGCCTAGTGTTCCTTAAAGGGGCCACCGCTTCCCCCATTACAGACCCGTTCAGTCCTAAATTCTATGATTCCATGAAACAGAAGTAGAATTTCCAAAAATATTCCTCCCCTAAGAACAGATCCAGCTCTCTCCGCAGACAACTAGTCCGGGTTGGTGGCTTCTACGAGAAGAAGACAAAGGTTCATGTGACACTCACAGCTTCTCAAGATGTTGGGGATCCCAGTTAGGACTGAAGCATCAACTCCTTTTCCCATTCCGCTATTTCATTCCACCATTTCTGAATTGCCTGTGACTTTCCACAGCTTTTCTGCAAGCATTCCACTTATTCCTCTGCCATTCTGCTAATTCAGAAACTGTTGGAACAAGCATTGTTCCACTACTTTGCAGTACTGGTGGAAATTTCAGAAGGTAGAAACTGTTGGAACAAACATTGTTCCTCTATTGTTGCAGCCGGTGGAAGTAGAGGAATGAAAGCAGCGTAATGAAAGTCTCTATCGCACCATGCCGCTCATTGCAGAAGAGCTTTTTCCATCAGAAAAAGTTACCGCATCGGCTTGTTGTTTCAGTCCTAATTCCAGTGTCTTAGACTCTCATGGGCCTCTTTGTGTCATCTTCAGAATGCCACTTGGGGGAAGACCCTAATATATTTTTATTAATTTTATTTTAAACATTTATTAGTCATCTCATATGCCACAGCATCCCGGGGTGATGTACAATTCAGTAAAAACATTCATAAAAATAAAAACAATGTTTTAAAAACAATACACAATTTAAAACCTCAAAACAGTGTTAGGAAAAATAAATAAAAATAGAAATAAGGGTAGGGAAGAGCTAAAAACCCTAACCTCCCCTCCCTCCCCAAAGGCCTGGGCAAACAGCCAGGTTTTACAAACCCGCCGGAATGTTAAAAGGCTTGGGGCCAGGCGATCTTCCTCCGGGAGGAAGTCCTAGCTACATCTCTGTGGCTACCACATTTGTGTGCATCAATCAGTCTGCATGAGTGTCTGGGCATTTCGATTTCATGACATTTGGTGGCATTTCATATTGGGCAATTGATGACTTTTGATTTAGAGGGGAAGAAATGACTGAGCATGTGATGGCAGTTGATTTAGTGAAAGGGGGACCAGAGGATCTTTGTGTGACTTGTTGAGAATTATTCCTAGTCCTTCCGTCTGTAGCAGTGAAGAACAGTTCCTTGTAGCTCATTTGCAAGTGTTCAAATCTCAGTGAGCTCTCGTGAGATCTCGCCCGATTTTGCGAGAATCTCATGCATTCTCACGAAAACGCACCAGATTCTAATTTCAGCCCTAATTGACAGTGTAGAATCCTCCACCATAAGTTGGACGTCTTAGTGGGATGTATTAAATTAGATCAGCTCCCTGAAACTCCTAAGGTCCTCGAGCACCGGCTTAACGTATGCAGCTGGTGCAGAGCACGTGTGGCCTCTCTCAGGAACATAAGTATTATTATTATTATTACTACCCCACACACACACACCAATGCCTCTGGCAGCTTGGGGTGGCTTACACAAAAAAGCAATAAAACATAAAACCAACATACGTATCAATAAAAGTCAAGTTTAAAAGGTCACAATATCCAAAGAAAGCATTCCAAACCCCCCCCCCCCAATTACCCATAACTCCTGCCAAAAACCTGGAGGAATAACCAAGTCTTACAGTGCCATCTGAAAGAGGGAAAATCCAGGGACAGACGGACCCCTACCAGCAGAGAGTTCCACAGCCGCGGTGCCACCACCGAGAACTCCCTTCCGGTGTTGTCGCCCGCTGGACATGGGGGAAGAAGGGCATCCCCAGATCCAGAACCCGGGGAGTGAGGTGATCCCCCAGATAGGCAAAACCAAGACCATTTAAGGCTTTATAGATAAGAACCAACACCTTGAATCGGAAGACTATAGGCAGGCAGTGCAGCAAGTGAAGCACAGGTGTTATATACTCATAGATACCCTGAGGCCATAAGGAAGCAGGCTGTAGCATTGAGCATTCTGCACCAGCTGCCGTCTCCAAACCATCACCAAGGTAGTCCCACATAAAGTGCACTGCAACAGTTCAGTCTTGATGTGATGAAGGCATGGACGATGGTGGCCAGGACGGAGACTGAAATATACGGCAGCAGCCACCATACCAGATGTATCTGGGAGAAGGAACTCCTCATCACAACAGACACCTGGGCATCCAGACAGAGCTGCAAGTCGAGGAGCATCCTCAGACTACAGACCTGAGGGAACATGGAGGGGCAAACCCCATCAATGACGGGGACCTCCACCGCCCCAGTCCTTCCCACCAGCATCACCTCCATCTTGTCAGGATTCAGCTTCAGATGGCTCATCCTCATCCAGTTCCCCACAGCTGCCAAACACTGGGTAATCAATGAGACGGGTGGACCTGGGTCAGCTGAAAATGAGAGGTAACGTTTGTGTGTCATCAGCATATTGATGACACCAAACGCCAAACCCTCTCAAGACCTCACCCAACAGCTGCATATACACATTGAACAGGAGAGGGGACAGAATAGATCCCTGCGGGAAACCACCCATAAGAACCTGGGAAGATGAGGAGCAGTCCGCCGGTACCACATGCTGTGTTCTCCCGGCCAGGAAAGAGTGCAACCATTCAAGAATGATTCCACCCACCCCAGCATAGTCTTGCAGGTGGGTCACCAGCATCTCATGGTCAATGGTAACAAAAGCAGCCAACAGATCTAACAAAACCAAAAAAGTAGAATGGCCCTGATCTAACTCTCAGCGGAGGTCATCAACCAAGACCACAAGTGCAGTCTCAGTGCCAAAACCTGGACTAAAGCTAGACTGCAAGGGATCAAGAAAACCGATCCAATCCAGATGAGCCTGAAACTGCCAAGCCACTACTCGTTCAATAGCCTTCCCTAAAAAGGGAAGGTTAGAGACTGGCTGATAGTTGGCAAGGGAGTCAACATCAAGAGATGTTTTCTTGATTAGTGGGTGCACAATGGCCTCCTTGAGGCACGCAGGAATCCTGCCCTCCTGAAGGGAGGTGCTGTCCACCCCAGCCAGCAACAGCCTTAGGGTCTCCTGGCTGGCCTTAACCAGCCAGGATGGGCATGGATCTAATTCACAAGATGTGGCCCTGACAGACCCCAGGATATCTTCAGCATCAGTGGATGACACAGACCGAAACTGATCCCAGAAGACAGGACAAGGCAGTGCATTCATTACCTCTGGTTCCCCTACTGCATCAAATGCTGCATCCAAGCAGTGGTGAATGTGAGGAATTTAATCCACAAAATAGTCAATAAACTTGTCACAGTGAGCGCTGAAAGACTCCATCTCCAGATGGAGATAGGCTGGACTGACCAGCCCCTTCCGCCTGTGGAAGTAGCGGAATGAAATTAGTGAAACTGTGGAAGCAGCAGAATGAAACTAGCAGAATGAAAGCCTCTGCCACGCCGTACCACTAATTGCGGAAACGCTGTTTCTGGCGGAAATAGCTACCGCTGCAACTTTCCGCTACAGCCCTACTGTGGAGCTAGTTCCAATCCTGGGTCCTGATACTCAGGTTAAACTTATTGCCATGGAGGCCGGCGTGGGGTGGTGGTGTAGCAGGACCCCACTGGACTGTGGGGTAAGTGTCTACAGGATCAAGGCCCAGGAGGACAGACACTCGAGGTTTAAGTCCATAAACAGTTCATTAACATCGCTTAGTCCATCCCTAAGCCAGGAATCAAATCTCTGGCCTCCCACTGTCCATACAGCAGAACCTAGCTCAACACAGTCCCCATCTGGCTCTCCCACAACTCACACCAGGGATCCTTCCTTCAGGGTCCTCTTCTCCAGCCATGATGCAGAGTCCTCAATAGTCAGGAACAGACTGTGGCAGACTGTGTTCTCCTCAGTGGTCAGGAGCAGACTGCTCTTCTTCCTGGGGCTGACTTCTTTCCAGCTCCCCAATCCATTGCCATCCTCCTCCTATTTCACCCATCCAACCCATCTCATCTACCCCCATATTCTCATTTATTTACATTAGCTTTGATATATTTAGTTGTTATTTTTTGTTTTTTATCCCTCCCTGTGTTCAATCTTCAATCTTCCTCCTTCCCTCCCCCTTCCATTGAATATTCCCTCCCCATTCCCTTCCCCTGTTTTTTTGATTCATTAGAGCAGTAGTATATATTATTAATTTATAGATTGATTTAGGTTTCATTTCAGTTTTGTACCCCTCCTTGTCTTGTTTGTGATTGCCCCCCTAACCCCCATCCCATATATTCAATTCATAGGTAGA
>QEPC01009827.1:345343-381504 GCA_003113815.1 Sphenodon punctatus | reverse complement strand
GGTATTTTCAGACATTACGAGATCACAGTGAACCACGGTGAATACGCACCTGTGGTCAATGTGTCTCGAACGTCTGTTTGGCGGCCGCCAGATGTTCGCCACGGTCAATACCCGCATGGGGTCAATTTGAACCACGCTTCCCGGGCTAGCGGGGGGAATGTCCCGGGAAGCGTGGTCAAAGATATTCCAGGCAGGGACCAAAAAAAAGTAACGTCTGGCCGGATGCCACGGCCCGGGATCCCCGGCGGGATCCCACGCCATGGCGAATCTTGCTTGACGCGGTGGCCGCATTGGCCCCACCGCCCACCCGTCTCCCCGGAAGGCGGGCGGCGGGAGCATGGAGGGGCAGGGCCGTGCGGCCGCACGTTGCGCTGCGTGGCCCCTCCCCCTCCCAGATTCCCCGCCAGGATCCCACAGCACGTCTGTTATGGCATGACGGGGTGACCCCGGCGGGGAATGAATGGGGTGATTTCGGTACGGGGCCAATGGGCCCCGTAATGTCTGAAATCACCCCAAGTGTAGGGAAGTGTTTTAGTCAGGGGGTGGGTTTAAAACATACTGGATTTTGTTTGTCTTAGAAGCTGCCCTCAGGATAGGGAAGGGTGGAAAGCCAGATAAATAAATTCCCATACACAGTGGTTCGGCAAACCTTCTCCACACAACTTGCTTACTCCAGAGGAAGACAACACAAACTATGCTCATATTTCTTTCTGACTGAGATTCTGTGGGTGCACCCAGAGTACAGAGCTCTAATCTTGGGAGGCAAGTGAATTTGGGCAAAACATATCCTCCACTCTCTTTTGTTGCCTTTTCAGGCAACTTTATGGCATGTCACTGGAAAGAACTCTGGGATTTCTTTTTCAATTGCCTCACTGAGAAAGGTAACAATAGCCTGCTTCCTTCTTGCAGCAAAGCCTTTTTCTTTCAGTGCTGGCAATACTAGAGTCTGAATTACAATGGGTGACTTCATCTCCTAGCATGCTGTACTCAAAAGAATGTCTTTGTGTTTTACTGAATGGACTGTTCCTTTTGGGATGAATCAGTGCTCCCTTGTGGAAAAAGTTTTGACAGCACGCACCTGCCTTGATCATTCAGGGTACTTGGCAGTGGTGTAACAAGGATCTGGTGGGCCTGGGGTCATATCCCAATGAAGGGGTCCTTTAAGGGCAAGAAGGCACACTCTCCCTCAGCGGTGACCATCCCAAAGAGCCAGGAGGGTACCAAAGTAAGAATGGGCCCTGGAGCAGAAGATGGAATGGGTCCCTGCTGGGGCACTTCACTAGGGATGTGTGAACATGGTTCGGAGGTTCAGAGTTTGGACCGAACTCGAATAGTTCAGTCAATCGAACCGAACTTTCAAACCGAACTCGAATTCGACCAAACTGTTCGGTTCAATCTGAACCAATTCGGAAGGCCAAAAAAACCAGTTCTGAATGTACAAACTCGGTTCGGAAGTTCGGAATTTGACTGAACTTGAATAGTTCAGTCGACCGAACCAAATTTGTGAACCGAACTCAATTTTCGAACCAAACCGAATTTCTGAACTCAGTTCTGTTCGTACATTCCTACACTTCACACCTGTGTGAATATGAAATCTATATGCATGTTAGCCCCACAGCTTGAGGGCCCTAATGCAGCTGCACCGGAAGCCCCTGTATTATCACTATGCCCCGGAAGGAGGCCTGTGGACAGCCTTGGCCTCCGCCCCCTCACACCGCCCAAAGCTAATGGGTACAGCCACATGGGACTCCATGAGAAGGCTACCATGCCTTGGGCATCCTTAGCCCACTCTGGGCAGCCGGGCCACATGATGCACTGCATCGTATGGGCAGCACCTTGGGATGGAGGTGGGGTAGGGATGGGCGCAAACTTATGTGGCCGGCACCCTGGGGCAGGATCTCCAGCAGGGGCCCAGCAGTGTGGTGACTGCACTCTCCCACCAGGGGGCCATGTGGAGTTCACACCCCAGCAGCTCATTTGGCTGCACCCAGTGGCTCGACCCTGCCTCCTAGTCAGGCTCCCAGAGTGGAAGCAACCCCACCAGGAAAGAGGAACCAGCACTCTATCCCACTCACCCCACCACCACCAATGCTGAAGCCTCGTTCTTGGCAGGACTGTTTTCAAGAGTGAGCACAGCTAGAAAAATTTCAGAGTGGGTAGAGGGAAGAATGTTGGCCTTGTTTCCTCCCCAACCCACTCTGAAAATTTTCAAGTGTCTCTCAGGCTGCTTCGAAAGGACCCCCATAGAGCCCTGGACACCCTTGCTCTATTGTAGCTACATTACTGGTATTTGGGGTCCCTCCCCGACTTCTATGGGCTCTTTCCTAAAGTCAGTGATCTGGCTTTACTCTCAGCATCTGTCATTGCATATGTATTTGCTTCTAGGGTCAACATCACTTTAGATTTTATTATTTGGAAGTTAGGGATGGGCGAACGCGGTTTGGATGTTCGGAGTTTGGACCAAACTCGGTCTGTTCGGACGTCCAAACCAAATGTCCGAACTGAACTCTCGAATGACCAAACAGTTCGGTCATGTTCAGATGAGTTCAAGGGCAGGAAAAATGTCTTTCCGGGGCCAAAAATTAGGTTTCGGTTTCGATTTCATTTCGATTTTGTTTTCGCTATTTTTGACTGTTCAGCCAAGTTCAGCCAAACCGAACTCGGCTGAACCGAACCATCGAACCCGAACTCATGTTTCAAACCAAACGACCGAACATCCGAACATCCGAGCTGCATTATGTTTGCCCATCCCTATCGAAAGTCTGACTCCAGACTTCAGAGGCAGGTTTTATTCTCCCAACTCAGTCAAGACATGCCTTGGAGGGCAGCAAAAATATTTCAAGGATGACCTTAAAGCTAATCTGGGGGGGGAAAAAGAAAAAAACATTGATGCCAATTCATGGGAAACTATCACCCAAGACCATCCCAAATGGAGTAAGTGTCTACTACAAGGGTCTCGGTACTTTGAAATCTCACATCAACAACTGGAGATGGAAAAGTGGGAATGGCAAAAGCAGTGTATTGTGGAACAAACTCAGAACCCAGGGAAGGGGGAACAGAGGGAGAGACAAGGGATGCAACAATCATGAGGATGCGATAACTCAGGTACATGTTCTTGGTTTGGTTACAGTACTTTGGGAGTTTGCAGATAACAGTTGGGGGATAATCCTGGGTGGGTATGATTAGCTGGAGTTAGGAAGGGCAGAGCGGAAGAGGTGGGTTTTGAGGAGGGACTTGAAGGTATGAAGGGAGGGGGCAAGGCGGATGTGGGCAGGAAGGGAGTTACAGGCATGCGGGGCAGCGAGGGAGAAGGGATGAAGGTGGTTTGGGGAGCAGGGGAAGCGTGGGAGGGTGAGGAAGGGGATGGAAGAGGAGCAGAGTGCTTGAACAGGGGTTCGGAGGGAGATCAGGGCAGAGAGGTAGGGGGGAGCAAGATTGTGAAGGTCTTTGTAGGTGAAGACAAGGAGCTTGTTCAGATTACGCTCAGGAAGGGGGGCCAGTGGGGAGAGGAGAGGCTGCACGTTAGGGATGGGCAAACGCGGTTCGGATGTTCAGAGTTTGGACCGGACTTGGTCTGTTCGGATGTACGAACCGAACGTCCGAACCAAACTCTTGAACAACCGAACAGTTCGCTTGTTCGAGATGTGTTTGGATGAGTTCAGATGAGTTCAAGGGCAGGAAAAACGTCTTTCCAGGGCCAAAAATTAGGTTTCGGTTTTGATTTCATTTCGGTTTCACTATTTTTGAATGTTTCGCCACGTTCAGCCAAACTGAACTAGGCTGAACCGAACTATTGAACCCAAACTCGGGTTTCGAACCAAATGACCGAACATCTGAACATCCGAACCACGTTCTGTTCACCCATCCCTACTGCACATGGTCAAAGCGATGGGCTAGGTGGATGATCCTGGCAGCAGAGTTTTGAACAGAGATGAGGGGAGAAAGGTGAGAGTGGGGAAGGCCTGCGAGGAGTAGGTTACAATAGTCGAGGCGTAAGATGACTAGGGCATGGATGAGAATTTTGGCAGAGGAGGCAGACAGAAAAGGGCGGATCTTAGCAATATTGTGGAGGGAGAAGCGGCACGATTTGGCCACAGAGTCAATGTAGGGTTTGAAGGTAAGGTATGAGTCGAAGATGAAGCCCAAGCTATGGGCTTAGGGGACAGGGAGGATAGAGACCCCGTCAATGGCAATTGACAGGGAAGAGAGAGAGGAAGGATTGGGAGGGAAGATAAGGAGTTCACTTTTCACCATGTTCAGTTTGAGTTGGCGTTGAGACATCCAGCAGGAGATATCAGAGAGACAGTTGGTGAGACAATCTTGAACAGAGGGGGAGAGGGAAGGAGTGAAGAGATAGAGTTTAGTGCCGTCAGCGTATAGGTGGTATTGGAAACCGTGGGAGGCAAGAGTTTTCCTAGGGAATGGGTGTAGATAGAGAAGAGGAGAGGGCCAAGAACAGAGCCTTGGGGAACCCCAACCGAGAGGGGTAGGGAGGAGGAGGGGGAGGAGTTAGAAAGAGATACATTGAAGGAATGGTCAGAAAGGTAGGAAGAGAATCAGTTGAGGACAGAGTCCCGGAATCTCAGGGAGTGAAGCGATTCAAGCAGGAGCGAGTGGTCAACAGTGTCAAAGGCAGCAGAGAGATCAAGGAGGACAAGAATAGAGTAAAAGCATTTGGATTTAGCCACAAGAAGATCGTTGGTGATCTTGGCCAGAGCGATTTCAGTGGAGTGAAGGGGGCAGAAGCCAGATTGGAGGGGGTCAAGGGAGGAGTTGGCGGAACGGAGGTCAAGGCAACGGGAGTAGACAACCCGTTCAAGGAGTTTGGAAGCAAAAGGGAGGAGCGAGACAGGATGGTAATTAGAGGGTTCAGAAGGATCCAGAGTGGACTTTTTGAGGATGGGGGAGACACTGACGTGTTTAAAGGCAGAGGGGAAGGAGCCGGTCCTCAGCCATGTTTGGACCCATCAATAAGGTAATGTATGGAAGACAATCATCCTTGACTGCAAGGAATTGCCAATGATGATAATGATGAGATTTTGTCCAGAGTCTCCAGATTTTGGACAGTCTCATCAGATAAGGAAGCAGGCCATAGGGAATTTCCTAGTGCTAAAACAGGCAGTGTATTGGCTACCTCCAGGCAATACCTGCATTTTTAAGTAGTCCATTGGGTATCTGGTTGGTACCCGCATACAAAGTCAGGGTTACATTACTCAAAAATACAGGGTATTACCAATTTATCATTGATTTACCTATTGGTACTGATCAGTAAAAAAAACAGTAAAACAGTAGAGGCATCAGGATGAAAATCAAAGAGTTGGGACAGAAAGTCAAAACGTTGGTATCAGAAGTCAGAAAATTGGTATTGGAAGTCCAAATATAAGTATGAAAAAACAGTAAATCAATATCGTGGGTAGCCCATTGGGCACTAATCAGGTATTGATTAGTACTACTACTCAATGCAACAGGGTCAGATTGAATACCGCAATTTTGAGAGGTATTCCCTTTTTTGTGGGTACTCCTTTCAGCTCTAGACTTTCTCAGCCTCTTTCTGATGTGCCCTAACCCATAGGGAGCATTGTGACATCACCACATTCCAGAAAGGGTGTAGCGATGTCTGAAAGGGATGTGACCATCCCTTTGTCCCTTCTGATGTGGTCCTGTTTCTTTCAGGTTTCCTCCCAGAGGGAGGAGGAACCAATAATGTCTTCCCAACACTGTTTCCCTCACATTTTGTTGTGTTTCTTCCTCCGCAACTTTCTTCAGAATTCATTTAAAATGCCCATAAAACCATTCAATCCAGAGATAAAATGAAGTTGCTTCCTCACTGGCTGTTCAGCCAAGATAAGGAGCAGCAGGCAGGAGTGGAAAGAGGGAGGGAATTGGGGATCAGATGTACCAGGACTGTCTGAGTTCCAGGGCAGAGAAGCAGAAAACTAAAATATCAGTTTTAGGATGGACTCAGAACCTGAGTTTTGGCTTGTTGTTAGCTCCAATAATGGGCTTGGCCAGTTATTAGACGAGGGGTGGACAAAGTTCCTAACCTGAAGAACCAAATACCTGGGAACATCTTTAGATTAGGAGTGTGCAACAGGCACCCTGTTCATTTTCACTATTGTTTTTATTTACAAACATCCCGTCGGTTTCAGTGGGGGTTTGTAAAGGAGAATGTTTGATTTTGCTGTTTCATGATTTTTAATTTTTATTAAAAATAAAAGTAAGAATAATTTTAAAATGACTGCACATACGCAAAACCCACCCCACATTTCCGAAACGGCACGGATGCTGCTGGCGCCATTTTGGGAAAGGACGCACGTGTGTAGAACAGCCCCCGGGGCCATTTTGCACATGCACAGTTATTTAATTTGTATTCTTTCATTTTGGTAATGGAAACGGATACTTTTTACCGTAATTTCCATCCATTTTCATTACCGTGCCCTGTTGTTTTTGTATTTTAATTACTAAAATGGACGGGCCATCGTTTTAGTAATTAAATAAAAATTAAAATGAATTGTACACCCCTATATATATGGCCAAGACAAGAGGCAGGAGACACACACACACACACACGAACATGTCCCTGGAGTCTCACCCCATCCCTGCCTTTTCTAGCATAATAATGATACTACTAAACACATTGTGGGGCATCTAGATGGCAAATCCTCCCCTCAGTTCTAGGAGCAAAAAGATAGGCTGAGCAGGACTTACTTTATGTGTGTGGGGGGAGTGGGGGGTGTCTTGGCAGAGATCAGCCCTTCCAGTTATATTCAAGGGGGCACAGATCAGCCCTTCCAGTTATATTCAAGGGGGCACAGAGCCCCAGGAAATGTTCTCAGTAGGAGTGAGAGTACTCAGTAGCAGTAAGTAACCTCTTACTGTTGGGAGCTGAGAGTGAACACCAGGGAATGGATCGCCCCATTGTGACGTGTTGAGTACCCAAGCGACCAAGATTGGCCACTGTTGGTGACAGGATGCTGGGCTCAATGGACCACTGGTCTGACCCAGGATGGCACTACTTATGTTTTTATGTGTGTGCACCCTGAAATGTGCAAGATTAGGTAAAGGCTGATATTGACCGTGTCGAACTTTGAAAGGAAATCCAGAAACACCCTGGATGGTTTCTTTAGTTTTCATTAATGACTTTTCTTCCCTACTCCCTGTGCTGGTCATCGTATAGATTAAATGATTCACAAGTACTCCTGTTTTATATTCAATGAGAAAGAGAGAGGGAGGTTAGTCCAGAGGTTGGGTTGCTAGTTGAAGACCAGGGTTGAGTTCCCTGCTGTGACAAGTTCTTGGGAAGGGGAAAGGGCTTCTGGGGCAGGCTTGGGCCTTGGGAATTCACTTTTTGAAAAGTATTATTAGTATTAGTATTAGTATTAGTATTAGTACTAGTTTATTTACATCTTCACCTCTCCCTTCTCCAAAAACTCAGGGTACTTAAAACAACAAAAATATAAAATACATTAAAATCCCTTAACCCCAACATGATCCCAATCATCCCCCACTCTTTATCCCCACCTGCCATCCATGAATTTTCCACCCCAAATCCCACCCAACCCTATCCCTGCGTGCCAAATGCCTGGCCAAACAAAAAGGCCTTACATCTTCTCCAGAAGATGATTATGCTCGGGCTAAGGCGGTCCTCCAAGGGGAGGGAGTTCCATCATTGTTGGGAAGCGATCGATAACGGCTCCATGCAGCCCCTTGTTGTAGCAACTTCATATGCAGTCGGCCCTTGCAAAGGGCACCGTCGGCCGATCTCAGAGGCCACACCAAAACATAGGGGAAGAGGCAGTCTTTCAGATACCTGGGGCCCAAGCCATTAATCACTGAGGCCGTATATATAGTGTAGTCAAGTTGTCTTTATTAGAATCCTGTACATCATAAACCAGGGCCTTGTCCATTTTCATTAGGGATGTGCGAACGCAGTTCGAACTTTCGGAGTTCGGACCAAACTCAGTCATTTTGGACGGCCAAACGAAATGCCCAAACCGAACGCAGAACCCCCCGAACAGTTTGGCTGCATTCGGATGAGTTCGGGTGGCGTTCGGGCAGGAAAAACCTGGCTGGCAGGCCCAGGGAGGGGAGGTCATCTGAGGAGGGGTGGAGAGGCTTGGACTAGCAGCCAACCTTCCCAATCACCATCCCTCTTTTCCTCAGACCACTGGCTTGGCAGTCTGCAATTGGCCAAGAGCCAATGGGCCTTGTGGTAAGGTGGGCTCATTAAGTAACAAAAGTCATTGCCCTCCCCCCTTTCCATATCGTTCTGAGCTAACCATTGATCCTGTCAGCAGGCGTGTTCAGAACTCTCCCTCTCCCAGCAGGTTGTGTTCCTCCCAATCCATTGCTATCCTCCTCCTCTTTCACCCATTTCCACACATTTACCTCCATAGTTGCATTTATTTAGATTAGATTAGAGAGATTTAGGTGTTATTTCTATTTTTTACCCCTCCCTGTGTTCTTTCTCCCTCCCCTCCACTGAATACTTCCCTCTTCCCTGTATATATTCCATCCCTGATTCCCTTCGGATATATTTAGAGTAGGATTAGATTGATTAAGGTTTCATTTAAGTTTTGGACCCCTCCTTGTGTTGTTTGTTGTGAGCTGTCTGTGTTTCTCCCCCATCCCTGTGGATAGATAGATAGATAGATAGATAGATAGATAGATAGATGTAGGTGTTAGCTTAGTTATAGATCTAGACAGAGATAGTGTGCAGTGATTCAGTTTTAATATTTTATAGTGTGTTTTTAGGACTAGGCCTTTGTAGAAATTAGATAATGTTCCATTTAGTTCCATAGATTCTAGAATAGTTAATAGCACTTAGAGTTCGTGTAGTACATACATATTATATTCCACATTTGAATACATAAATAAATATATAAAACCTTCCTCTGCATTATTTACGTGGGAGAAATAGAGATGAGAAGCAGGAGAAGCTGGTCTGTTGCCCATAACTGATGGGCTGTAAGGCAGGCAATGGGGCACATGGCAGAGGTGGCAGGGACCATGCCAGTGAAGTTGCAGGCATCAGCAGCAGCCCGAGCCCATTACCATGCCCCAAACTGCACAGGCCTGATTTTGGAAGCTGGGCTTCAGAGGCTCCCACCAGTGGCACTAGCCAGGGTGTGGTTTGGCAGTGCCTCCTGCCAGGGTCCTCCACTGCCACGCAGGGCACTGGAAGGCCTGCAGTGCAGGAGGCTATGGCTGTCTCTGCTGCAGCTGCAGGAACAGGTGCTTCTGGGTCGGACGTTCCTCAGGGGTCACCAATGTCCCCCATTGTTAAGGTGATCCCCAGCAGTCCAGGGCTGGTGGATTCTACCCCGACTGCTAGAGGCAGGGCCCAATCCCCGGGCAATGGCAGCAGGAAGAAGAGCAGAAGTAGCAGCAGCTATAGGGCGGACACAGAGCATGGCAGCAGCATGGGTAGTCTCTCAGCCTCCAGGTCCAAGTACTCCCCTTTGCAGTGCATATCTCAGATTGGGGACAGTGATATTAGTCCTATGGAGGAGATGTCTGGTGTTCAGGTGATGGCTGTCCCTCTGAGAGCTGTGTTGCCACCGTGTTCTGCCCCTCCCATCAGTGCTGTCAGTGGTGCATCACCCGGTGCAGGCCAGAAGGTAGAAGGAGGCAAAAAAAATCTTCTGTATGGGTGCATTTTAAGTTGGTGCGGGTGAATGATCCCAGGGAGGTGCAGTGCAGTTTGTGACTGAAGGTGGTGAAGCATGGGCAGCTGCTCACCAACCTTGGTACAACTGTCATGGCAAAGCACCTCACGGCATGCCACAGCACTGTGCTGCTAAGCGGGCAGGCAGGGGCAGTGGACACCAGCGGGTTCCTGACTGCAGCGGTCAGTCATCCGCCTCCATCAGCGAGCAAGAGTCCTCGAGCAGCTGGAGCGGTATTGCAGCTAGGGGGGAACAGCAGTAGCAGAAGCAGAAGCCAATTGAGGCCCAAAAGCATCAGTACACCATGAAGGAGCTGGGGTGGGGGCAGCGGCCAAGTCCATCAGCATCTGCAGGATGTGAAGGGAAGCATCCTGAAAGCCATGCGCATGTTGGGGAAAATGTCTGCGCTAGATGGGCAGCCCTTCTCGGTGGTCGGGGACATGAGATTTAGGCACCTGATTGGCTTCCTGGCCCCCCAGTTTAAGCTATCCTCGCAGACCACCCTGAGTTGGCAGGTGCTGCCACCAATGCCAGGCAGCCTGCCACGCCTGACCAAGTAGGGGTGCCAGCCACCAAGCCCTGGCTGGGCCTCTGCCGCTACCCCGCCACTACCTGGCAACCTGCAATGCCCAGACAAGTAGGGGTGCCATACAGGCCATACCGCATAATGCATCTGTCCCATACCACAGAGTACCCAGTCATGGTCATGCACAGAGTGCTCGCCAAAAATCCAGAGTGTTTCATGCGAAGCAAGCCTAATATCTCCACTGATGCCAGTCAGCCTGCAACTCCCAGCCAGGTAAGGGTGCCAGACACCAAGCTCTGGACGGACCTCTGCTGCTGCTGCTCCACCAATGCCTGGAAACCTGTAATGCCTGACCAAGTAGGGGTGCCATATGGGCCCTTCTAGCGCACCCCCTCCAGAAGGGGAAGGGACCAGTTAGGATGGTCCACCCTCGGAGGCTGATGGAACCCCTGCGGTTCCAGGAGGTCCTGAGGAAGTTAACCCTGGACGTGGACGACCACTCTGTGGATGAGCTGGTCCGGCATTGGAACATCTTGCTGGAGGAGGCCATTGACAGGGTGGCTCCGAGGCGCCTTCTGCCTCGGTCTCGTCACCGCAGGACCCCTTGGTTTACTGAGGGGCTGCGGTGTATGAAGCGTGTGGGCAGGAGGCTAGAGCGACGCTGGCGTCGGACTCGGTCTGTCTCCGATCGTCTTCTCCATAGGGCCCATTTGCGGTCCTATGTGGAGGCTGTGAGGACGGCGAGGAAGGAATTCCTCGCCGTCCTCATAGCGTCTGCGAAGTCGCGTCCAGCGGAGCTGTTTCGGGTGGTGCGGGGGCTGGTTAGTCCGGCCTCCCTCCGCCTGGATGGGGACTTGTCCCGGGCCCGCTGTGAGGAGTTTGTCATCTACTTCGCAGACAAGATCGCTCGGATTCAGGCCGATTTCGACGCTGGGTTGATAGCAGTAGGGGAAGAGCGCGGGGGGGCGGAGGGTCCGTCTGGTCCATCTTTATGGGGTGAGTTTCAGGAAGTGACGCCAGCCGATGTGGTGGATGTCCTGGGGTCTGTGAGGGCCACGTGTTGTCAACTAGATCCATGCCCGTCCTGGTTAATAAAAGCTTCCGGGGAGACGTTGGGGACGGTGCTGGCGAGGGTGGTGAATGCGTCCCTTCGGCAGGGGAGGTTGTCGCCTTGCTTAAAAGAGGCTGTGGTGCGCCCCCTGCTGAAAAAACCATCGTTGGACGTGGACGCGCTCGCCAGCTACCGACCTGTCTCTAACCTTCCCTTTTTAGGGAAGGTTATTGAGCGGGCAGTGGCGCTCCAGCTCCAGGGTCATCTAGATAATATCGGGCTCCTTGACCCTTTTCAATCTGGGTTCCGCCCCGGCTATGGCACCGAGACGGCGTTGGTGGCCTTGGTGGACGACCTCCGCCGGGAGATGGATGCGGGATGTTCGACATTTCTCATCCTGCTCGATCTCTCGGCCGCTTTTGACACCGTGGACCATGGGCTGCTGTTGAGACGACTGCGTGACCGGGGGGGTCTGGACGGGACTGTTCTTGAATGGTTCCGTTCATTCCTCTCGGGGAGGAGCCAGCGGGTGGTGTTGGGGGAGGAAACATCGAGCCCCCGCGCCTTACCGTGTGGCGTTCCGCAGGGATCGATCTTGTCTCCATTATTATTTAACATCTATATGCAGCCCTTGGGGGAGGTCGTGAGAGGGTTCGGGGTGCGATGTCACCAGTATGCTGATGATACTCAGCTGTACCTCTCGTTTTCTACTGACCCAGACCCTGCTGTCTCGGTGCTATCCCAATGTTTGGAGGCCGTGGCGGATTGGATGCGGCGGAGCAGACTGAAGCTCAACCCAGATAAGACGGAGGTGATGGTGGTGGGGAGGGCGAAGGGGGTGGTGGCCCCCCTGGTTGGGGGGGTTTGCCCCCCTGTAGCTCAGCAGGTCCGGAGTCTGGGGGTCATATTGGACGCAGACCTGCGGCTGGAGCGGCAGGTGGAGGCAGTCGCTAAGGCTGCCTTCCGCCAGCTTTATCTGGTACGTAGGCTGCGTCCGTATGTCTCCGGCCCGGACCTGGCCTCCCTCATCCATGCCTTCGTCACCTCGAGGCTCGACTACTGTAACGCGCTCTACGTGGGGCTTCCCTTGTTCTTGGTTCGGAGGCTGCAGCTGGTGCAGAATGCGGCGGCTCGTCTTCTTACGGGGACGGGTCGCCGGGAGCATATTACACCTGTGCTCCGAGCTCTGCACTGGCTGCCGATAGCGTGCCGAGCCAAGTTCAAGGTGTTGGTGATGATCTATAAAGCCCTACACGGTCTCGGCCCCTCATACCTTAGGGACCGCCTCACCCTTCGCGCCCCAGAGCGGCTCCTGCGGTCCGCCGGGGGTGCCTTCCTGGAGGTCCCCCGTGTTAAGCGGGGGGCCACGATGGAGAGGGCATTCTCGGTAGTGGGGCCGCGGCTGTGGAACTCCCTTCCGGAGGAAGCTCGCCTGGCCCCTAGCCTATTAATATTCCGGCGAAACTGTAAGACCTGGCTGTTCGCCCAGGCCTTTGGGAGGGAGGGTGAGTAGGGTGGGTTTTAATTCCCCCACCTACTTTTGGATTTTTAGTGTTTTGTTTTGCCCTGTATATTAATTATGTATAATGTTTATGGTTGTTTTAAATTGTTTTTACATTGTTTTAAAGATTGTTGGAAGCCGCCCCGAGCTGCGTGCAGGAGGGGCGGGGTAGAAGTTTTATAAATAAATTAAATAAATAAATAAATTTTCACTGGTCATCTGAAATACATCCATTCAGCAATTTTTATGCTATACCTTAAACAAAAACATTAGTCTGAAAGCACAGATTCCCCCACAGAGTCGTAGAAGTGTATCACCGATACAGATTACATTCACGCTCCAAATTTTTTACATACAAGTTTAAAGAGAGAACCGCAAAAAATAGAGAAGATTCTATTTAAAATAAACAAAGCCCCAGGCAGATTAGGTAGAATATATAGGGAACTTAAAGATATATTGTACGCCCCTCAGTGGATTATATAAAGAAAAGGACTTAAACATTCCCTTAGACCAAGAAGAGGAAAAGAAAATATGGTATCATATGAACAAATGTGTGTTCTCCTTAGATGTCATGGAGATACAGGTTAAGCTAGCTACCAGATATTACCTAACACCAGAGAGATTGAAATTCGCGGACCTGGGGGGGGGGGAGGATTATGCTGGAGGGGATGTGGAGAGATAGGAACCTACAAGCATTGTTGGTGGGATTGTGGGAAGGTGCAGCTCTTTTGGAGCAAGGTATGGAAATTAATTAACAAAGTAGCGGGGAAGGTGGTGCCATTCAGGCCAGAAACAGCCTTGCTGGGCTTATATCCCAATACAAACTGCATGAAGATTTGCCAGAACTCATGTAAAATCATTTGTTTAGCAGCTGTAAACATCATAGCTCGGTACTGGCGATGGTTGGCGGATCTTACCACGGACGAGCTGCTTCACAGAATCTGGTATATGCATTCCATGCAGGAGTTTCATGCGGATCTCCACAACAAGAAGCAAGGCTTTGAAAACATCTGGGCACCTGTTATAAAAACCTTGGATAAGTAGAATGGGACGTAATATCTAGCGGTTTCATGACAATCGGATGGAAGATAAAGAAGTTGTAGCCATGAATGTGTATGGAGCTTTTCTTAAAATCACAACGTTCAGTTGCTTCCAAAATTGGTTTCCTTTATCTAATAGTTTTGAACAATGGTACCCATAATACCCTCCATTGGGGGTACAATCCCCCCAATTCCCATCACAATGGAATAAGAAACTAAAATGTTATAGCCAGAAATACGTTTTTTAGTTTTTTTCCTTTATTTCAAAAACAAAAAGTTGTATTCATTTCTCTTTTTTTGTCATTATTATTTGTCATTTAGTTATTGCAAGAACGAGAATGAAAACAACACATTTTGTTATCATTATTGTAATAACAAAATGACATGCAGACCCCTAGGGGAAAGAGTATTGGGTGTGACAGCAGTCAATTTACTGGGGAACAGTTCCCTTTGAATGGCCTCTCACCTGGCTTTTTCTCATTTCCTCAGGCCTTATTCATAACCTTTCTGTTTCCACAGCTCTCTGTATCCATCCTCTCCCATCTCCAGGGTCTTTTGACTTACTCTTTTTGCATGCAGTGCCTATCTCTCCCCCCCCCCCCCAATCCCCCATTTGCTTTGAGGGAGCGAAACCACTTTCTCCTTTGTTGGTTTTCAAAGCACTTACCTTCTAGGATGGCATCTCTCTGTCTTTAGGGACATGTCCCATTTCACACATCCCCTTTAATGGACTGAAACTCTCCCTGCTCCAATTTCCTTCTCTGTAGACCCTCTCAAGACTCCTTCTCCTCTTCTGTTCTTCACATCAAAACTCCCAACCTCCCTCAAGATACCTTTTCATCCTCCACTGATGTTTCTCTGAGGAACGTGTGAGGGGAACAGCACCTCTGAGTATCCCACCTGGAGGCACGGCACAAATGCCAGATAAGGAATACCTCAGATGAGAAAGTTCAGATCCTTTTGAATCAGTCAAGTTCTTATGAGAAGTTTGAGTGGGCTGAGAACTGGAGATAGAACCATTTCCTCTGTCCTTTTCGAAGTCAAGCTTCATCATTCTCCCTATCGCCAGAATGATAATCTATGGGGAACTAACCTCTTTAGATTAAATGCAAAATATGGTTCATTCTGAGAAACACACACACACAAAAGCCCTCGAGAAACAAGCTAAGATCAAAACATTTGTTTCTTTGAGATTCCTCCAGTGAACTTGAAGCCTAGTCTTGAAGGTGAAATCCATCTCCCAAATCCACAGAGCTTTCGGTTCCCCTGGAACTTCTTACAATGTCTATAAAGATTTCTGCTCTTAACCTTTCCCGTGTTATAAAAAGCACAGCCACATTGCTCATAACTATTTGATGTCTCGTATAAAACCCTTTATATAAAAAAAGAAAGTCCCACGGTAGCGTCAAAAGAGAAGTTGCCCACAGTTGTCTTTTGAATGCCATGCTTATTTAATATTGATATGAATATGGAGTCACTTGCTCTTTGAATCCTGGAGTCTCAGACTGGTTACAGAGGTGCAGAGCTTAAAACCTGGCAGTTTTTAAGGGTGTGTGTGTGTGTATGAGTGTGTGTGTAAATCCACCAAATCTCTGTCAGGGAAATGTGTTAAGAGGAAATCGCAGCGAGGAGGGAATTTTGGACGGCATCCAAAAACAGTTGTAGAAAAGGAGCTCTCTTTCACCGACAGCCTCCTGACATGCTTTCTTCCGTTTCACCATGGAACTGAAGTCTTTCCTCAGGAGATCTCTCTCTCTCCCTGTGTATAAAAGATACCATAAGCAATGTAGACCCAGAAATTTCAAACATAACCAAGAAGTCTTGACATGAAAAAAGCCCCTCTTTCAAAAAACCCTGTCAAAAAATAAGTTATCTCCAACCGTTTATCTCTGAAATATTTCAGCTGCCAAGTTGATCTTCCTTGCAATTCTAATATTATTTTGTTTCCTAGCCCCCGCCTGCCCAGCACACAGATAAATAGTTTCCTTTGGTTCATCCTGCCACACACATGATTGTACAGGAGATCCAATCTTAAAGATGAATGTGGGCTTTGGGGGGTTTGGAGCCATAGGTTGGATGTGTCCTAAGTAACACATTAGTATTCCACTGACAGCTAGTAAATATATATGCACAGTTGAACAAGCTGGTCGGTGTGTGTGTATGTGTGTGTGTGTGTAAGGGAAACTGCGGGTTAATGCCAATGACTGCCAGATGCTGAGGACTCTCTCTTTCTACCCAAGGATTAAGCTATGTTCCCAAATAGAGCTGCAACAAGGTGGTCAAGGCCAGCAATATAACTGAGTTTAAAAGAGGCTTGGACAAGTTTCTGGAAGATAGTTCCATTAGCAGCTATTAGCCAGATAGGATTGGGGAACAAAACCCTTTACTGTTGGGAGCCTGGGCATGACCCACAGGGAATGGATAGCATGGTGACCTGTTGGGTGCTTCTCCCAGGCCCCCGTGACTGGCCACTGTAGGAGGCAGGATGCTGGGTTCGAGGGGCCGTTGGTCTGACCCAGTATGGCACTTCTTATGTTCTTATGTTCTTAAGGTCCCCAGAAAGTTGGGGACCCTGTCAATTCACCTTACAGCAGGGCTGTTGATTATCCAGTCCAGTCACTGCTTATAATGGCCACTGGGGGTGTCCAGAAATGCAGGCATTACCTGATTCTCCCCAGTTACGTTTGAGCACTGATTGGTTCCCGAATGCAACCAGACAGGCTATCCAACTCCCAGGGCTGACTCACCTCCCTACCACGCTGATGCTCCTCCAGTCCTGTCATGGCTTGTAATGACCACTGGTAGTGCCCAAAAATGTGGGTATTATCCAACTTATCCAGGTTGCGTTCAGGCACTGATTGGTACTGAAATGTGACCCGATGGGCTACCCAACTTTGCAAGCTAATTCCTCTCCCCACCAGGCTGTTGCTCTTCTGGTCCAGTTTCTACTCATAATGGGGTCCAAATGCTACTCATTTGGACACCCCAGTGGGGGTGTCCAAAAATGCAGGTATTACCCGTGAGTAGCAGGTGTGTTATCCACTGCAGCTCTTGTCGCAAGTCGGGACTGCTCTTCACAAGCATACTTGAAATCATATTTATTTTGGAGACGTTACTCCTTCCCTCCAGCCAGGGTCGTTCTTACTGCGGGGCACTTCAGGGCTGGCGACCCGAGCCCCGCTCCTGGGGGGCATCATGCTAGGGCCATATTTATTTATTTATTTATTTTTATTACTATTGGATGACTCAGTCCATGGCCGGGGAGGGGGGGCACACCACCGCAGTGCGGGGCCCCAAGGCCAAACCACCACCCCCGACCCAACCAACTCTGTCCTTGTAGCTGCAGCTGCAGTCTGCACGTCCCGTCCTCCACTTCTGACTTCTCAGAGTCTACACTCTGGAGACGTCAGAAGTGGAGGATGGTGCCGGGGCACTAACTCTGCAGCTTATAGCTCCCGACCACTTTCTGTCTCGACCAGGGAATGAGGGAGAGGCAGAGGCCCTGGGTCTCCCTCCCTCCCTGGATAATAGCAACTTCTGCAGGCAGCGGCAAATTCAATGATGATGATGCTGCGGCGCCATCACTGGTGTGACCCAGGAGTGAACCCAGCGTGGGGCCCAGGCCACCGGCGGCGGAGTTGTGGTCAACATGGTGGCAGCGGGCCTGTAAGTGTCCTTCTGACAAATGGATGGTTAGACGGAGTGCCCCCTCTGCCTGTCCCTGAGCCCAGGACTGAGTAGCACCCCCCAGATCAAGTCAGGGAGCATCCGTAGGCCCATCGGCCGCCAGCGGCAGAAGGGGCCCCCACATTTCTCCCATGCCCTAAGGCCAGCCCTGCCTCCAGCCCTGTTCCCACAAGCTGGGGGAGCAAGGATTAATACAGTTCAGCAGTGGAACAAGCTGCCTGGGGTGGTTGTGGAATATCCTACTGCAGAGGTTTTCGAGAAAAGACTGGAGAGGCAAATTTTTGAGATGCATTTGTTACAGTGTACCCTGTCTTAGGGTGGGGGTCTTGGACTTGATGACCTGTGTTGATGATGATGATGACGACGACGATGATGATGATGATGATGATGATGATTGATTCATTGATTGATTCATTGATTGATTGATTAGCATTTATATAGCACCAGCCAGGTGCCTGGCACTTTACAAAGAATAAGATAAACGCAGTCCCTGTCCGAGAGCTTACAATCTAAAGACAGGGGGAGGGGAGACAGGGAAGGGGAACAGAGGGAGATAAAAGCAATGCAACATTCATGAGGATGCGAGAACTCAGGTACACATTCTTGACTTGGTTACAGTAAATTGGGAGTTTGCAGATAACAGGTGGGGGATAATCCTGGGTGGGGGTGGTTAGCAAGAGTTAGGAAGGGTGGAGCAGAAGAGGTGGGTTTTGAGGAGGGACTTTAAGGTGTGGAGGGCAGAGGACAAGCTGACGAGGGCAGGGAGGGAATTCCAGGCATGTGGGGCAGCGAGTGAGAAAGGACGAAGGTGGTTGGGGGAGCATGGGAGGGTGAGGGAGGGGATGGAAGAGGAGTGGAGTGCTCGAGCAGGGATTCGGAGGGAGATCAGGGCAGAGAGGTAGGGGGGAGCACGGTTGTGAAGGGCTTTGTAGGTGAAGATGAGGCGCTTGTGCAGAATATGCTCAGGAAGAGGGAGCCAGTGGAGAGAGGCGAGGATAGCCTGCCCGTGGTCAAAGTGATGGGCTAGGTGGATGATTCTGGCAGCAGAGTTTTGAACAGAGGTAAGAGAAGAAAAGTGGGAGTGGGGAAGGCCAGTCAGGAGGAGGTTACAATAGTTGAGGCGTGAGATGACTAGGGCATAGATGAGAGTTTTGGCAGAGGAGACAAACAGAAAAGGGCGGATCTTGGCAATATTGTGGAGGGAGAAACGGCAGGATTTGGCAACGGAGTCAAATTAGGGTTTGAAGGTGAGGTGTGAGTCAAAGATGAAGCCCAAGCTGCAAGCTTTGGGGACAGGGAGGATGGAGACCCCATCAATGGTAATTGACAGGGAAGAAGGAGAGTGAAGGATTGGGAGGGAAGATCAGGAGTTCAGTTTTAGCCGTGTTTAGTTTGAGTTGGGGTGGAGACATCCATGAAGAGATATTGGAGAGACAGTTGGTGAGACGAGCTTGAACAGAGAGGGAAAGGGAAGGAGTGGAGTGGAGAGATAGAGTTCAGTGTCATCAGCATATAGGTGGTATTGGAAACCCTGGGAGGCAATGAGTTTGCCTAGGGACTGGGTGTAGATAGAGAAGAGGAGAGAGCCAAGGATGGAGCCTTGGGGAACCCCGACCGAGAGGGGTAGGGAGGAGGAAGGGGAGGAGTTAATAAGAGATACGTTGAAGGAACGGTCAGAATGATAGGAGGAGAACCAGTCAAGGACAGAGTCCCGGAATCCATGGAAGTGGAGCGATTCAAGCAGGAGATAGTGGTCAACAGTGTCGAAGGCAGCAGAGAGATCAAGGAGGACAAGAATAGAGTAAAGGCGGTTGGATTTAGCCACACAAAGATCGTTGGTGATCTTAGCAAGAGCGGTTTCAGTGGAGTGAAGGGGGTAGAAGCCAGACTGGAGGTGGTCAAGGGAGGAGTTGGCAGAGAGGAGGTCAAGGCAACGGGAGTAGACAACCCATTCAAGGAGCTTGGAAGTAAAAGGGAGGAGGGAGACAGTACAGTAATTAGAGGGTTCAGAGGGATCCAGAGTGGACTTTTTGAAGATGGAGGAGACAGTGGCATGTTTAAAGGCAGAGGGGAAGGAGCTGGTAGAGAGGGAGAGGTTGATGATGTGCAGGAGGAGAGGGGTGACGGTGGAGGCAATGGAGGTCAGGAGGCAGAAAGGGATGCAGTCCAGGGGGAAAGTGGAGGGGTTGGAGGAGAGCAGGGAGGAGATTTCCTAAAGGGAAGCAGGAGGGAAGGAGGACAGGAGGGAGGTGGAGAAAGGAGGGAGAGGTGGGGGAGTAGCAGGGGGAGAGGACTTGGAAGCGATGTCCAGGTGGATCTTGTCAATTTTAGAGGTGAAAAAGAAGAAAGATTCTGAGCGGAGAGAGAAGAGGGAGGAGGAGGACAGGGGTGTTTGAGAAGTGAACCAAAGGTGGAAGAGCAGTGGCGAGGGTCCCATGAGCAGGACTCAATGTGGGAGGCATAGTACTGCTGTCTAGCGAGGGAGGTAACAGTGTTGAGGGATGAGAGGCAGAATTTGAAGTGAAGGAAGTCGCGTGGTAGTGGGATTTGTACCAGAGGTGTTCAGCAGCTTGGGTGGAGGAGCAGAGATGGCGAATGGTGGGGGTGAGCCAAGGACAAGGGTTACAGGAGTAAGCCGGATGGGAGGAGAGGAGGGCAAGGGAATCGAGGGTGGAGGTGAGAGAAGAGTTGAAAGTGGAGATGGCAGAATCGGGGGAGGAAGAGATGACTGAGGGGAGAAGAGGAGAGAGGGAGGAGGCGAAGTCCTTGGGCACAATGGCCTGCAACTCGTGGAAGGGATGGGGAAGTGGGGAAGAGGAGGAGGAGCAGTGGGAGAACTTGAAGGAGGCAAGGAAATTTTTAGAGATGGGATAGGGTTCAAAGGAGAGATCGGAGGCAGAACAGTTCCTAGAGAACACGAGATCAAGAGAGTGACCCTCAGTGTGGGTGGGGGAGCTAGTCCAGAGGTGGAGATTAAAGGAGGAGGTTAGGGAGAGGAAGCGGGTGATGCCAGGCTGAGAGGGTGCATCAACATGAATGCTGAAGTCACCAAGGATGAGTGTGGGGATGTCGTCAGAGAGGAATAGGGTGAGCCAGGAGTCTAACTCGGAGAGAAAGGAGGAGAGGGAGCTGGGGGATGGGGCAGTAGATGACAGCAACATGGAGGTGGAGAGGGGAGCAGAGGCAGACGGAGTGAGCCTCAAAGGAGGGGAAGGAGAAAGAGGGGGGAGGCATTGAACCTGGCAGGAATGTGATGTCCCTTCCAACTCTATAATTATTGAGAGGTGTCCTACTCATAATTCATAATTATGAGTCAGCAATTATTGAAACATGTCCTATTAGTGACTCTTAATAACAAGTTGGCATAATGATGCGGCTTCAAAAGAGGCCAGTGCAGTTTTAAGCTAAATTAAGAAGAAGAAGAAGAAGAAGAAGAAGAAGAAGAAGGTGGTATAAAGCGGGGTCCTGGTTCTGTTCACCATATTTATTAATGACTTTGATGAAGGGGTAGAGGGAATATTGATCAAATTGGCAGATGACACAAACCTGAGACGGGGTAACTAATGCTTTGAAAGATCGAACTGGGATTCCAAAAAGCTTGGCAGGTTGGAAAGATGGGATAAAATGGAAAAAAAATATGAAATTAAACTGAGATAAATGAATTTGGGGAAGAAAAAAACAACAAAAACAAATGCACAAGTGTAAGGTGGGGGATACCTGGTTTGGCAGAAGCACCTGTGATGTTGGGTGAAAACAGACATGACGCTAACCACTCTTTAACCACCCTTGGTGTTTATTTATGCATGTTGCAGGGCTGTATTGGTGCCCTATGCAGCCCTGAAACATGCATAAATGACCACCAAGGGTGGTTAAAGGGTGGTTAGCATCATGTCTGGTTTCACCCTCTTGGAAGAAGATCGAGGGATTGTGGTTGATCACTAGCTAAGCATAAGTCAGCATGGAATGTGGCTGTTAAAAGGCAAATGCTATTTTTTAGGGGTGTGCAATTGGTTTCCTTTTTTTTTTTAGTTACTAAAACTAATTGTATTTTTAAGGCAATGTAAGATCTTTTTACTCAACCACTCATTTGGAGCCACTCATTTGGAGGCAGGGATATGATAGGGGATTTTTAATTATGTTTTTTTTAACGTTTGCAAATTTTATACATTTTTTAAAGGTTTTAATCTACCCTGAGCCCTAGGAAAAGGGTGAGATATCAACTTAAATAAATAAATACTGGAGGTTTTACTTGGATTTTATGCCCATTCTGTCTGGTGGAGACTGCCCCTCCAGGGTAAATGTAACCATTTATGAACCGCTGCAAGGCTAGACTGAGATGCCAAGCGAGTTGTTTCTTAAAGGAATTGTCTTCACAGATTTCATCATGGATTTCTAAGGGCACTGGGGCAGTTGATACACAGGGTTTGTCAGTAGCTTTTCAGCAAGTTCCTCTACTCACTAACATATCCCTTCTCAAATATTCATAGAGCTAATGAGAAAATCCCACTTTCTCTCTTGAAGTCATTGAGCTTCTGCCCATTTTTAGGCATCCTAATTCATTTAAAGAGCAAAAATGTTTAACTAAGCTTCATTTTACTTTCTAAAATCCACCCCCTTCTTTTTTTGAGATGGGGGATTAAAATGGCAGCGGAGTATATGTAGAAATGAAGAATTTATGATACCAGTAATTATTCAGATGAATTTATGCAGAACCAGAACAAAAGCACAGACTATTAAAGAGCCATTGTTATTATTCTTTTTAAAAAAGCAACACTTTGAATGTGAACAAAGTTTCTTTGTCCTGCTTGATAACCTGAGGGGCATGGGCTTGAACTTACCCTACTTGATCCAAAAATAACAGTTCTGGGTGTCTCATTTTAAGAAGGACACTGACAAATTGGAGCAGGTTCAGAGGAGGGCAACAAAAATAATAAACGGTTTGGGAAACAAGTCTTCTAAGGAAAGGTGGAAGGGACCCGGTATAGTTAGCCTAACAAAGAGAAGACTAATAGGAGACATGATGATAGCAGTTTTCAATTGCTAAAGAACTTCCACCCAGAATATAGCAAGGCACTGCTCTCTATTTCTACAGAGGGCAGGAGGAGAAGCAATGGGCTCAAGTTAGAGGAAGGGATTTTTCTGATAAAGATCAGGAAAAACTTCCTAACAGTAAGTGTTGTTCGGCAATGAAACAAGCTACCCAGGGAGGTTGTCGTAGACTCTCCATCGCTGGAGGTTTCAGAAAGCGTCCAGACAGCAATCTGTTCAGGGATAGAGCTGAATCTCGTCCCTGTTTTGTTTTCACGATTGACACTGAGAATCAAAATTCTTGGCTCAATTTCCGCAAGAATAAAGAATCCAGAAAAGCCCCAGTTCTTGACCCTTTCTCGATCTAGTTTTCGTCTTGATTTACTTACCAGAGCCACGTGTGTGCCATGTGCTGTGCCGTGCCGGGCCAAGCATCCTGTGTTTGTCTGTCTGTCTGTCTGTCTGTCTATTGTCCCTCACTTCTTCTGTAGCCACTAACTCCATGTCAGGGAGAAAACAAGAAAAAGAACTGTGCTTGCATAAAATGGCCAATGGGCCGGTCTGCATCTGTGCAGGCCTTTTCCAAAATGATGCCAAGTTGGGGAAAGTCTGCACATGCGTAGAATGGTCCAGTGGCCATTTTGTACATGTGCAGTGGTTTTGTTGTTGTTGTTGTTGTTGTTGTTGTTGTTGTTGATAATAATAATAATAATAATTATTATTATTATTATTATTATTATAAAACCCAGAAATGATAGTGTTATTTATGAAACCCCCTGAAAACAAAAATAAAAAAGGTAGGGGTGCCTTCTGCACACCCCTTCAAGGAGGACCCACATAGGCCCTTTTCACACGAGATGCCCCCACCCATCTCCATGTAGTTTTGCTGAGTGGAGATGGGTGGAGGCACCCATGTGAAAGCCAGGGGGGATGGATGGGAGTGTTGATGATGGCCTCACTTTTCCCTAAAATGGGTACAACCCCCCTCTGCTGTATGACCAAGGGCCAACAAACTTGGACCCGGAGGGCTTGAAAGGACAGCCCCCAGACGTGGCCAAGGGCTGTCAAACATGGGGGAAAAGGCTTGAGAGCATAGCCCCCCATTATGAGCAAGAGGGGTCTTGTAAGACAGAGTAAGGATCAGGCCCAGCCACCATGGAACCCAGCAGAAAGTAGGTCACTCATGTGAAATACCAGCCTGAACCTGTGGGAAGAGATGATAAAGGAAAATGCCTAGAGTAAAGTATGGGGCCATTAAGAAGCATTCTTCCTATTCAGTAGAGCACAGATGACTGGAACTTGGAGCAGCAACCCCCCCCTCAGGAATAAAGAAATCCAGGGGCTCCCTTTGTGTCCCAGGAAGCCGATCGTTAGCCCTCTCCTCCCCTCCTTAATTACCCTCCAGCCACTGTTGTTTACTCTTTCCCCCTGTGTCAAAGATATCTTATGCATCTTGTATGGCCCTTTTTGTGATGGAAGTGGAAGTTGGATTTCTCCCCTCGTTAGCTCATTGTGTACCCCAAACGACCCATCATAGCATCCCCAAATCCTTTGTTCAGTACCCTATAACTGCCCCTGGTTTTCCCATCAACCTCTGAGAAACCTTGGACCCCAGACACATGCAGGTCTTCCTGCATGTGTCTGGGCTAATGGATCCCCCAGACTTTGGTCTCCTCCCCTTTTTGACACCAACTTCGTTGGATCCTGGGCTGATGATTCTGATCAATTGGCTAGGAGAGGTAAACTATAGGTCTAGTCTCTTGCTTTTTCTTCCCCTTTGCAGAGCCTAACTGCCTCCCCCCCGCTCTTCAGAGTACTTTCACTTTCCCAGCCGCAGTCTATGTTTTCTTTGTACCCCTGTACTCCGGGATACCCCAGCTTAAGGCCCTTGAGTCATTCCCCCCTGAAGTTAAGGAACGGTAGATATTTGGTGGCTCTGTCCCCAGTAGCTACGAGGGGGAGGGGTTTCCTATAGTATTAGCCTGTATGTGTTTCTGTACCTTATTTGGGTTCTTTCTCTTTTATTGTATAACCCAATAAACCTCGTTTAGTTTTATTGAAGCATTTGTGTCTTTTTCTTTCTATGTGGGGAGGATACAAAAACTGCTGTAGTGCGTACTGTCCTCAGCTTGATCCTTTTGAACATGGGGACCCCCCCAATTTTGACTAAACTTGGCTAATTCCCCTAAATTTAAAGATAGAGCAGATATTGGGGAACCAACCCCCCAATAATCTCACGTGGCAGGGGTTTTTTATGTTAACAGGGGTGGATTAACACTCCCGCACTACACCCACCTCTACCCTTCTACACCCATAACCATGCATGGAGCAATGGGATCCAATGTCCAATGCCCTGTGGGTGGAAATGGGTGTGCACCCACCGTGGCCACCCACCCATCCATCCCCCACTCACCATGGTCCATTTAAAAACAGACATAGAACCCACACACACATCTCATATAGCTTCTAATCTTCTCCAGGCCTCTAGCAACCTGGAGGTCTAGGGGTGCTTTAGGACACTCAAGCATCTTTTCAGTATTTTTTCCAGCCTCACTGCATTGTTTCCAGGTTGGGGTTTGCACTGTGGGAGGGTAAGGGATGTGGGGATTCACCTGCTGCTCCCCCAGTGATCAGATTTTCAGCAGGGAGTTGGAACAAGAGGTCTCCATGGGCTCCAAAATTAGACCTCGTTAACCATGTTGGGACCAACCTAATCCCAGTCCCCAACTCATCAAATTTCCAGTTCCCAAATCAACCAACAAATTCTGGGTAGTAATCAGTGCCTAATTTGGGTGTCTGATTTGGGTATCCAATGTCATGAAATATCAACTTCCAGTCCCAAAATATCAGCATCCTGTCCTGCTTTTCTGAATTTCCATCCTGATTTTCCTAGTTTCCAGCTCAATTTTTCAGTTTTCCATCCCAATGTACTGAATGGCATCTTTAAAAATCAGTAAATTGGTATGAGAAATCACCATTTTCCTAGTAATCAGGTGGCCTGTAGTACAACAGTCAAGGTGCTTGAAAATGTGGGTATTACTTACAGTTACTAATTTACATACCGGTTTCAGCTCTAGTACGTGTTGTTAAAACAATTTCCATAGACTTTGAGTATCTGTTACTACTACTACTTATAATTTCTATAGCGCTACTAGGCGTACTCAGCATTTTACAGACACCGATTTTCAGAGACGGGTCCCTGCCCAGTAGTCTTACAATCTAAGGTGAACAAGGGTGAGGGGAACACCGAGAAAAACAGACACAAACATATTCCCATTTTACAGATAGGGAACTGAGGCTCAGCAATTGTGACTTTCCCAAGAACACTGAGTGACTAAGGCCCTTTTCTAACAGGCCAGGGTGCAGACAGGTGGGTGGCACGGTGGCATTCCCATGGACCCACCACCACCACCCTCCACACATGGAGCATCCAGCATTGGCACCTGTTCCTTCATGCATGGGTGGAATGCGGGAGCATGCATGCACCCCCACCCACTGACCAAGGTGTTCGCATGGGCACCCCCCTAACCCACACACATGTGAGGGGGGGGGTCCGTGTGAAAATGACTTAAGGCTAAGGGGGGGATTTGAACACTGGCTTTCCAGTTCCAAGACTAGCACCTTATCCACAACACCACACTGACACCGTACTGTCCTCAAGTACAGACCAAGGTTCAGCTGCTGATCCTTTCAGTTGGAATATTTTTCTCCCCTAAAAGGGTAGAGTGTAAGATTATGAGAGTCTACAAAAGGAGGAGGGGGGAGAGTAAGAAAAAAATAAGAAAATGGTCCTGTGAGCTGATAAAAACCCATCTGCCTGCTTTTGACAAGGCACTGTCATTCTTCAAAGCTTCGCATCCTGGAGACATTTAGAGGGTCATAATTCCCTGCTTGGTTTTTCTTTTCTTCCCCCCCACCCCTACTCTTCCGAATGGAGCATGGCACTGAGGACTAAGCTAAGACGGCCTGAACTAATTCATCTTGTGACCTTTTAGTGCCTTCAGAGGAAAGTGATTTAATAGAACTTAATCTGTCAAAAATCTGAAGCTTTGTAATAACTGTATATTAAGCCAGTTTTTATGGAGCATTAGCTGAAGTCTTCTCCAGTTTACAAAATGGGATGGTACCTTGTCTCTTCTTTGTTTTCTGTGTATTTTTATTCTTTCCTCCCACTCCTCGGTGAAACCTCATGTGACGGTGACTGGGATACAACCTGGTAATGAAATGAGATTGCAAAACAATGATGACAAGATCCACCATGCACTCAGAGGTCCATGAGGAAGTTTTGGATCGGGTGACTCTTCCTGTGTCATTTATTTCAGAGTTTTGATAATCAACGACACCAAGAACCATGCCCTTCAATTTTTCTAGGGGCTGCAGAAGCCTCAGTTTTATTTATTGATTGATTTACATTTATTGGCCGCCCCCTCATGCCCACGGCATCTCAGGGTGGCTCACAACTAAAACAATAATAAAATACATAAACCCTCAATATAAATAATTTAAAACTACCCAAAAAAACCATTCCCCCTCCCTCCCCTCCCCTCCCACCCTCCCCTCCGAAGGCCAGGGCGAACAGTCAGGTCTTACAAGCTCGGCGAAAAGCCATCAGACCTGGGGCTAGGCGAGCTTCCTCCAGGAGGGAGTTCCAAAGCCACGGACAAGCCACCGAGAATGCCCTCTCTATCGTGACCCCCCGTTTAACATGGGGGACCTCTAGGAAGGCTCCCCCGGCAGACTTCAGGGCCCCCGCTAGGGCACGGAAGGCGAGGTGGTCCCCAAGGTATGAGGCGCCCAGACCGTATAGGGCTTTATAAACCAACACCAACACCTTGATTCTGGCTCAGTACGCTATAGGAAGCCAGTGCAGAGTGTGGCGCACAGGTGTAATATGCTCCCATTGCTTCGTCTCCATAAGGAGATGGGCCACTGCATTCTGCACCAGCTTCAGCCTCTGAATCAGAACCAAGGGAAGCCCCATGTAGAGCGTGTGGCAGTAGTCTAGCCTTGAGGTGATGAAGGCATGAATAAGAGTGGCCAGGTCGGGCCTGGAGATGTATGGGCGCAGCCTCCGCACCAGGTACAGCTGGCGGAAGGTGACTTTAGCCACCGCCTCCACCTGCCAATCCAGATGGAGACCAGGAAGCAACACCACCCCCAGACTCTGAACCTGCTGGGCTATGGGAGGGCAGACCCCCCCCACCAGGGGGGTCAGCACCTCCACTGCCCTACCCACCACCATCACCTCCATCTTATCAGGATTGAACTTCAGTCTGCTCTGAAGCATCAAATCCACCACAGCCTCCAAACATTGGGAAAGGAACAAGACAGCTGGACTGGGTTGGTCGAAAACAAGAGGTACAGCTGAGTATCATCAGCATATTGGTGACATCACACCCCGAACCCTCTCACGATCTCCCCCATGGTCTGCATATATACATTAAACAAAAGCTGAGACAGAATCGAACCCTGCGGAACGCCGCAGATCAAGGCCTGGGGGCTAGATGTTTCAGCCCCAGCACCACCCGCTGGCTTCTCCCTGAGAGGAATGAGCGGAACCACCCAAGAAAAGTCCTGTCCAGACTCCCCAGGCCTCGCAGCCATTTCAGCAGTAGACCATGGTCCATAGTATCAAAAGGGGCCGAGAGATCTAGCATGATCAAGAATTTGGAACATCCTGCATCCATCTCCCAGCAGAGATCGTCCACCAAGGCCACCATCGCCATCTCAGTGCCATAGCCAGGGCGGAACCCAGATTGAAAAGGGTCAAGGAAACCGATACGGTCCAGATGTACCAGGAGCTGCAGAGCCACCGCCCATTCAATAACCTTTCCTAAAAAGAGAAGATTAGAGACAGGACGGTAACTGGTGAGTGCGTCCACATCCAGTGAAGGCTTCTTCAGCAGGGGACGCACCACAGTCTTCTTGAGACTGGGTGACAGCCTCCCCTGCTGATAAGAATGGACCCCTAAAATTCCCCTACAATGGGTACCACCCCCACCTCTATTGCTATGTAAACTGAGGTCAAAGGACCTGAGAAGAAGGACATGCAAAAAGCCCCCAGGAACCAACTGAGGCCGGAGAACATGGGGAAAGAGGCTTGACAGGGAAGCCTCCCCATACAAGGTGCACAAGCAGAAAGGGGGGGTGCAGGACAAAAGTAAAGGGAAAGTAAGGATTGGGCCCAATGCCAGGATCACTAGCTCATTCATGTAAGATACCAGTTTTCAGCTTGGAAGAACGAAAAAAGGGAAGACACACAAAGTAAGAATGGGGCCATTAGCAGAAGGGTGTGTTTTCTATTGATCAATGCCTCAGGGACATGACTTAGCTCAGTAACATCCCCCATGCCAGCAAGACTAGGGATCCCTTGTGTTAAGCAGACATTAGAAACCAGGTGTGTATTTTGTGTTACAGGAGCCAGTCGTTAGCTCCTTTCTCATGGAAGTAAAAGTCTAGATTTCACCCCTTGTTAGCCCATTGTGCATCCCCAAATGGCCCATTTTAGCCTCACAACTCCTTTTGCTCAGGTCCCTATAACTGCCCTACAGTTTCCCTTCCACCTCTGAGAAGTTTTTGGACCCAGATATGTGCAGGTCGCTCTGTGCGTGTCTGTGTTAGGATTTTCTTTGAAACTTTGGTCTGCCCTTTTTGCTTTTTCCTCCATCCCCTGAACTCCGCTGGATCCGTGGGCTGCCTGTCCCATCTCAACAAGCCAGGGAAAGGTAACTGCAGGTCCAGAGCTTCCCAGCCAACTTGGGAAGACCTCTTTCTCTTTCTCCCTGTCTCATCCTCTCTCTCTATAGCATTCTCTTGCTCCCCCTCACTGAGCCAGAACCGGAATACCCCCCCTCTCTTCTCCTACCATCCCCGCAAGCTGCTTGTGTTTTAAACCCCACCAGCCAGACCAGGGCTGTGTTTCTGTGTTTCTCTGTGTAATAAACCAATAAACCTGTTGTTTTTGGATACCTGTTTCCTTCTCTCTATTTCTATTTGGGGAGGGTACATAAAACTGCCTGTAGCGTGTAATGTCCTCAGCTTGATCCTTTGAACATGTGGAGACCCCAGTTTAAATCTTTAAGCCAATTCCCCCCGAAGTTTAAGGAACGGTGATTATTGGGGTACATTGCCCCGAGAGGTCACAAGTGGGAGGGGGTCTCCTGTTAACACTGCCGAAGGGACGCATTGACCACACTCGCCAGAACCGACCTCAATGTCTCCCTGGAAGCGTTTACTAACCAAGATGGGCACGGATCTAATTCACAACTTGTGGCTTGAACAGACCACAAGATATCCACTGCATCGGCCAGTGTCACTTCCTGAAATTCCTCCCAGAAAGATCAACCAGATGGTGCCTCCATAACCTCATGCTCCTCTCCTACTGCATCCAACCCGGTGTTGAAGTTACTCTGGATCTGAGCAATCTTGTATGTAAAGTAGGTGGCAAAGTCCTCACAGCGGGCCTGGGACAAGTCCCCATCCGGGCGGAGGGAGGCCGGAGTGACCAGCCCCCGCACCACCCGGAACAGCTCCACTGGACGCAACTTTGCAGATGCTATGAGGGCAGCAAAGAATTCCTTCTTTGCTGTCCTCACAGCCTCAACATGGGACCACAAATGGGTCCTATGGAGAAGTCGATCAGATTCAGAGTGAGTCTGACGTCAGCATCGTTCTAGTCTCCTGCCAGCATTGCTCTAGTCTCTGCCAGAACTGGTCCAGCCCTCTCATCCAGCCAGGTCTCTGTAATGCATGCATGGTCTGTTGCTTCATACACCGCAGCCCCTCAGTAAACCGAGGGGCCCTGTGGCAATGAAACAGGGGCAAGGGACATCTCGGAAACACCCTATCAATGGCCGCCCCAAGCAAAATGTTCCAATGCTGTACTAGTACATTGACAGAGTGGCCGTCAGGGTCCAGGGATAATTCCGTCAGAGCCTCCTGGAACTGCTGCGGTTCCATCAGACTCCGAGGGCAGACCAACCTAACTGGTCCATTCCCCTTCTGGAGGGGGTGCGCTAGGAGGCTGGTCTGCAGGAGATAATGGTCTGTCCATGACAAGGGCACAGGTCTCACATCCTCCACTAACGGACCACCCACCTCAAGGCAAGAACAGAAGACCAGGCCAAGGATATGCCCTCCCACATGAGTTGAGCAGTTGACCACTTGGGACAAGTCCATGGTTTCCGTGGCGGCCATGAACTCCCGCTCCACTCCCACAAGGCTGGCATTGACATGAGTGTTGAAGTTCCCAAGGACCACGGTCCTGGGGGATTCCAGCACTACCTCCGAGGCCAGCTCTGCTAGAGTGGCAAGGGATGCCACTGGACAAGAAGAGGCCCAGTATACCAGCAGCATCCCAAGTTTGCCCCCAGCCAAATCAAACACCACATGGAGGGCCTCCACACCTGGAATCTCCTCGGCTGGATATCTCCTAACTGGCCAGTCCTCCCTAAAAATTATAGCTACACCTCCCCCCCCGGTCCCCCATATGAGGCTGGTGCTGCACAGCATACCTGGCCGGCACGACGTCCGCCAGAACTTGTCCAGCCCCCTCGTCCAGCCAGGTCTCTGTAATGCACGCATGGTCTGTTGCCCGATCCAGGATGAGATCCCGGATAACTGGGGCCTTGTTCACTACAGACCTTGCGTTCAGCAGCATCAGCCCCCCACAGGTGGACCCTGGACCCTGATCCATCCTCAGTGGGGGGGGGGCGACCCTCCAAACCTCCACCAGGAACGTGGTCCCCTAGGAGGATGAGTCACCTGCCCCCAAGGACCATACTATCCTCACCCCAGAACCACCCCTATAGCTACTCCCTCCCCTCTATCCTCTACCTCCTGGCATGGGTTAAGGGCATGGGTATAATAGGGACTGAGTTTGGAGGTGCACTAGGCCCAGGTAAATCTGAAATGAGTACCTGCAAAAAACATATACATCTGTCACATTTTCAGTAGCTGAGAAAACTCGAAAATATTGGGTACTGACTGGTACTCGATTTCAACCTGATTTGAATACACAATGTCCCCAAATGTACCGAAATTTTAATGTCCAGTCCTAGAATGTTGACTTCCCATCCCAGTGTTTCAGTTTTTCATCCTGAGTTACCAATCACTAACTGGAAAATCAAAAAGTCGGTACCGGAAACTACCAGGTATTTTTCAGGTATCTGGGTTCTTGATCAGTAAATCAGGTAGCCCATTGCGTATCTGATGAAAGACTCAAAATTGCAAAGGAGCTTCCTGTTTCAGATCCAGGCCAAGGAACTATGGAGGGGCATGCTCCCTAGTGCAGCTATGTCTTCTCCTGGGAGGAGGTTAAGAGAAGAGGCTTCCATCTTCTGAATCTGGACCTATTCCAAACTAGGTATAGCCCGGGGTTCAATCCTTCATGGAAACATAAGAACATAAGAAGTGCCATACTGGGTCAGACCAATGGTCCATCTAGCCTAACATCCTGTCTCTGACAGTGGTCAATCATGGTGGCTTGGAAGAAACACCCAACAGGTCACAATGGGGGATTCATTCCGTTTTTCCCCCCAGATCCTGTCACGTCCCCTGATCCTGTCTGACTAATAGCTTCTAATGGATCTATCTTCCAGAAACTTCTCTAAACTTCTTTTAAACTCAGCTATAGTACTGGCCCTTACCACAGTCTCTGGCAGAAGATTCCACAACCCAATTATATGCTGAGTGAAAAAATATTTTCTTTTATTTGTTTTAAACTTGCCACCCATGAGTTTCATGGAGTGTCGCCTAGTTCTAGTTCTAGCTGAGAGGGTAAATAACTGCTCCTTGTTAATTAGTTCCACACCACTGATGATTTTATAGACCTCTATCATATCTCCTCTCAGTCATCTCTTCACCAAGCTGAAGAGCCCCAGCCTAGGGATGTGCAAACAGAACGGGGTTTGGATGTTCTGACATTTGATCCAAAAACTTAGTTCAGGTTTGTGTGTTTGGTCCGGCGGAGTTCGGACCCCCCCCCAAACGTTCTGAAAGTTTGGTCCTGCCGAGAGGCTTGTGGTGCTCCAAGGGTGCCCGTGGGGGCATGGCAGGCTGTTGGAGACACAACAGCAGCAGTAGCAGTAGCAGTAGCAGTAGCAGCAGCAGAGACTGGGAAGACTTGGCGCTTGGCACCCTGGCTTGCCCTGGCAGGCAGGCTCAGCGCTTGGCCCCTGGTGGTGCCTGTGGCACCATGGCTGGCCATCTGATACCCAGCAGCAGCAGCAGCAGCAGCAGCAGCAGCAGCAGCAGCAGAAGCTGGGAAGGCTTAGGGCTTGGTAGCTGGCCTGGCACCCCTACTTGGCCAGGCATTGCAGGCTGCCAGGCATCAGTGGAGGAACAGAAGACATTGGATTTCCCAGTAGCAGAACCCATGGCACAGCAGAGGCAGCAGCAGCAGACAGGCAGTGTGGCATGAGCAGCAGAAGGCATGATGAGGCAGGGTTCGAGGTTAGCAACCTGGCCGGGAAGACAGGCAGCGTGGCATGAGAGGCAGTAGGGAGGGCAGGCTGGGACCTTGGCAGGGCACTCAGATAGGCTGATGAATGCTGTGCAGCGTGCAAGAGAGAGAGCCTGTCAGATAGGCGGCCTGAGATCATCTAGATAGAGGTCGGCTGGCAGGCTTTCAGCTTCCCAATGCCACCCTGCATCATGAGGTCACTCATATAGGCTGGCTGAAGCTTTCTAGTCAGAGAGACAGAGAGGCAGGGTGGATGCCAGGCATTGGGAAGGAGGGGCAGCACCTCAGCAGCAGCAGGTCAGATTGAGGAGGAGCCCCGTTCGAAGACTGCCCCTGGCATGGGATGATGTGTGCCAATGCACCATCAATCCCTGTCTAGAGGCAACTTGGGGAATCCCAGAAACAGAAGGTTCACCTTAAGGAACAGCAACTGTTCCACCAACTTAGCCCCCAGTCTCAGGGGGTATGGGGAGCAAATATCCACCACCATAGAGAACACCCGCTAGATGGGGACACTCATTGGTGGGCAGGACCCTTGACCCCTTGACCACTTTGGACAGGGCCAGCTACACGTCCCTCTGAGAGCTGTGTTGCCACCATATTCTGCCCCTCCCTTCAGCGCTATCAGTGGTGCATCAGAAGCAGCCAGTTGAGGCCCAGAAGTGTCAGTGCACCATGGAGGAGGTGGGGTGGGGGTAGCTGACAAGTTCATCGGCAGCTGCAGGATGTGGAGGGCAGCGTGGCTTTCAACTGAAAGCCACGTGCATGTTGGGGAAAATAATTGCACTGGATGGGCAGCACTAATCAGTGGTTTACGTGCTTGATTGGCTTCCTGGTCCCCCAGTTTAAGCTGCCCTCGCAAACCACCCTGAGTCGGCAGGTGGTGCCAGCTTTGTACCGGGTTTTAAAGGAGCAGGTGAGGGAGCAGCTGGAAGGGACTGGGGGTGTCACCGTCCATTTCACCACCAACCTGTGGTCAAGTAGGAACGTTCAGCATGCCTCCCTGGCAGTGACGGTATACTGGTGGCAGGAACCAGAGGCAGCATTTGGCAGTGGCAGGAGGGGTCCCAAATCAAGGTACAGGTGGGCCCTGCCTCAGGCGGAAGTCATGGATGCTGCAGCCCCCACACTTCTCAGAACATTAAGGCAGCCCTGACCACCATGGTGAGTGAGTGGGTCACACCAGGTGCACCCTTCACCAAGGGGTGTGTGGTGATGGACAATGCGGCTAACATATTGATGGCAGTCTGTGAGGGGGACTTCACCAGCATCCCTTGCACCGCACACACCCTTCACCTGGTGGTCAGCAACACTCTGGCATTGGGGGAGAAGGGGATTGGGGCAGGCACCCTCTGCTCCCTGACCGAGCAGGGGAGGAAGCTGGCTGGTTTCATTAACTGGATTGTGAAGGGCTGTGACCTCCTCCGGGTGAAGCAGGAAGAACAAGGCTCCCCAGTGCACCAGCTGGTGCAGGATGTGTCCACCAGGTGGAATTCCACGTTCATGATGCTCGAGCGGCTTCTCAAGCAGAAAGCCACCTTGCATAAGGTTCAACTGGTGATGGACAGCGGGACACCTCTAGAGTACAATGGGGTGGAATGGGAGATACTGGTTCACACTGTCTTTGTTCTGAGACCATTCCTGGCCGTGATGGAGACCATCAGCTTCTCCATGGCCACCATCAGCAAGGTGACCCCTCTGGTCCAGAGTCTCCACAGGAGGCTGGAGGAGATTCTCCAAGGGCAGGATTGTGGCCCTCAGGGCAAGAAGCTGGTGGCTGAGAAGGTTGCCCTGGTGCAGCAGCTGATGAAAGGACTGAAGGCATGGTTTGATGAGCTCCTGCAGCAGGATGAATATGTGTTGGTAACCATGCTGGACCCCAGGGTCAAGGGCAGCGTGGCATGCCAGACACCACTCTATGGCCATTGGAAGGGTGAGCTGGTGGAGAGGGTCCAGCAGGCAGAGAGGGAGGGTTCTGGAGAGTGCATGGCAGCAGCAGCTGGACACCCCTGGGGATGGTGGGAGTGGGAACAGCCACCCCTTTCAGCCAGAGGGGTCTTTCCCTGTCCCAGCCCTAGCAGTAGCAGCACCAGCAGCAGGCTGAGCAGGAGAAGCAGCACCCCTATTGCTTTCGATGACGTGGATGACATGGATGACGTGGATGACATGGATGGACAGCCTGCCTATAACATAGGCTCCCGATCCCTGAGGGTGACTTCTGGGGCTGGAGTGTCTTTTTTTTAATGCAGTGGAATGATGGCCCCTGCTTAACTGTTAAGTAGGCCCCATAACCCTGACTGTGTGTCCTGTGACTGGAGTGGCAGCTTCTGGATGGCGTGGATGGATAGCCTTCCCTGCCTGGAACATAAGCCCCAAAACCCTTATGGTGGGTCCTGGGGCTGGAGTGGCTGGCACCCCTGCTTGGCTAGGTGTTGCAGGATGGCTGGCATTAGTGGAGCAGTGGCAGAGTCCCGGCCAGGGCTCAGTGGCTGGCACCCCTACTTAGCCAGGTGTTGCAGGCTGGCATTGTACTCGACTGAGCTCAAGTAGCTCTATTGCAAATTGGGAAAGCCTTGCCCACTGGTGAATCTTGTGGACACCCAGCCCTCCCCCACACCCACCTGCGCACTCATCCGAGCTATTCCCGGCTACAAGAGTGAGGAGCAAATGGCTGACGTGCAGTACCAGCAGCAGCAGACACTGGATTTCCCGGGCACAGTAACTGTGGCTGGCACCCCTGCTCGTCCGGGCATTGCAGGCTGGCTTTCATTGGTGGAGCAGTGGCAGAGGACCGGCCAGGGCTCGGTGGGTGGTACCCCTGCTCAGCTAGGTGTTTCAGGCTTGCATCCTACTCTCAGGATCTCAACAAGCTATTCTTCCAATTGGTCAAGCCTTTCCCAGTGGTGAATCACATGGCCACCCAGTAGCAGATATTGGATTGCCTGGGTACAGTACTCATGGTACAGCAGAGGCAGAAGAAGTGGGCATTGGGTTGCTAGTGCACAGAACCCATGGCACAGACACCAGAGGCGGCATTGGCAGCAGCAGCAGACATTGGATTGTCCGGGCACAGAATCCATGGCACAGACAGAAGAGGTAGCATTGGCATCAGCAGCGGACATTGGATTGCCCAGGCACAGAACCCGTGGCACAGACAGCAGAGGCGGCATTGGCAGCAGCAGCAGACATTGGATTGCC
>QEPC01009827.1:313550-329677 GCA_003113815.1 Sphenodon punctatus | reverse complement strand
AGAGAAGGGCAACAAAAATGATCAAGGGCATGGAAGGGCTCCCGTATAAGGAGAGGCTTGGTAGGCTGGGGCTCTTCAGCTTGGAGAAGAGACGACTGAGAGGAGATATTATAGAAGTCTATAAAATCATGAGTGGTGTGGAAGTAATAAACAAGGAGCAGTTATTTATCCTCTCAGCTAGTACTAGAACTAGGGGACACTCCATGAAACTCATGGGTGGCAAGTTTAAAACAAATAAAAGAAAATATTTTTTCACTCATTGGGTTGTGGAATCTACTGCCAGAGGCTGCGGTAAGGGCCAGTACTATAGCTGAGTTTAAAAGAGGTTTGGACAAGTTTCTGGGTGATAAGTCCATTAGCAGCTATTAGTCAGACAGGATCAGGTGACATGACGGGAGCTGGGGGGGGAAAAAGGGAATGGATTCCCCATTGTGAGCTGTTGGGTGTTTCTCCCAAGTGTGATTGGCCGCTGTCGGTGACAGGATGCTGGGCTAGATGGACCATTGGTCTGACCCAGTATGGCACTGCTTAGATTCTTATGTTTTTATGATGTCACGTGTGTTGCTAACAAGGAGGACTGATGAAAACAGAGCTTCCACTACAAAACCCAGCTTCTCAGTACACACCCAGGGATAAGGCAGAGCAGGGCATCTGTTGAACCAGGGAGGCAGCCTGCCTCTGTTTGTGGGCAATTCTTGTTTCATAACCCTTTACATGTTTTTGTTCCTGTATTTGTAGCAAGTGGACTCTGTGGGGTGGCAAGAAATGAACTCTTCCTGATTCCTTGAATGTCTGCTGTGCACTTGTGTTGAAAGCCAAGACCCACCACCACTCGAATGCCCCTCTGATGCCACCAGCGTGTTCCAACCTATTTGTTGAGAACTATTGATCTAGGTAATCCTTGGTGTCCCATTCCAGCCCTACAGTTCTACCAACTTCATCTATAACTACGTTGTCCCTCTTAACAACAGCAAGTGCTTCCCAAGGAAAGGAGAAGATACTTCACATTGGAAAACTTCTAACTATATAACAACTAGTTAGTGAGCTGAGCTCCTGAGAATAACTTTTATTTTTTTTAAAAAAATGCATCTTGGAATATTATTCATGTGACTTTCAATTAGTCGCTTGTAAAATTTTAATGCGTCCACAGAATTAATAAGCTGCCACCACCCAAATGAAGCCTTTGGAGAAGCCAAGTTAGATGAGATGAAGTGCAGCTAACCAGAGGGCATGATTTAAAGCAGGTAGCTCAGACTCTATAAATTTCTCCCATCAGTATTAGAGTTGCTTAATATTTGATGTAGATTTTCTTGACTGTTTGGTGGCGTTTGAAGTTTCTAATAAAGAAAGAAGCTCTGCTCTCTCCCCTCCTTCTTTGGGAGAGTCAGCTTCCTCTCCAATTTTTCTCTCCTTGGGTGTAAACAAACATGACAACACTCACTCACAAGTGACTGTCAAGATTGTTAAGTAGCAGAATTTTCAAGGTGCTATTTCAAGGGTGCTGGCAGAATTTTGGGGGGGGAGGGGATTGGAAAACTGTTTAGACCCGTCCCTTTCCGGTGTGACAATGGTTCTTTTTCAGGCATCATGACAGCACAACTAGAGCTGAAATGAGTGCCCACAAAAATGAGAATACCCATCCAATTTTCTGCACCCAAATTAACTAAAAAATATCAGGTACCTGATTTCAACCTGGTTCTTGAAATCGGTACCTGATTTCAACCTGGTTCAGTACCTGATATCCTGGAATGTCCCAGAATGTCCCAAAATGTTGACTTCCAGTCCCGGAATATTAATTTATAATCCTGTTTTTTTAATTTTCTGACCCAATTTACCAATCGGTAAGCAGAAAATAAAAAAACCAGTTTAATAAATGACCACTCTTGGGCTGGGGGGAGGGTGGTAATATGGGTACCTGATCATTTAATGGGTAGTCCATCAAGTACCTGAGATGGTACTCAAAAAGGTGGGTAAGTAAATGAGGTACCTGTTTCAGCTCTAATCTCAAAACACAGAAAGGGTGGGGTCAGGTGGGAGTCAGGGTGGTCCAACTGCAACTCCTTTGACCCGCATCCCCCACTGATTATGTCCAGGCAACAGCAGGCCCACCATGAGTTCAAGACCCTTCCACCAAGTTGCTGTGAGCTCTTTTTGGGAGCCTCACATTAACTATGTACAAGCAGGGAAAAGGGAAGATTTGAAGCTGTGGAGGAGAATGAATGCACCCCCATAGATTCTAGCAAAAGCTAAAGAGGGGGACAGATGTGGGACTTCTCCCAGGGTTTCTCTTTGGGACCCAGCCTGCTTGGAGAAGTCTCCAGATTCATTCCCACCATTTGTTTCTTCTTCTGGGATTGTAGCATTAGGGAATGCACCCAGGGACTTCTCCGAAGCGTAGGGGGGCAGGAAGTGCCAGAAGCAGGTCCATTAAAAGAGATCCTCTAAACTCCTTTGCCTCCTTTTCTTACCTTTGGGATTGGGATCAAGACAATAACCACCCTCTTTCTCTATATTTAAAAAAAGGTTTACTTCTTAGTATCCCCACATTAATAAAATCTCTATAAATATTAATCCACACATTTGTGTGTGTGTGTTTTTCTTTAAAAATAAAAAATTTCCCTTCGGGCAATGATATTTTAATGATAGTCAAGTAAATTCATTTGGCAAAACAAAATAATTTTGCACTTTCTCTTCCATGTTTCCAGACCAAACACTGAGGGGATGTTCAAACAGTACTGAGTACCCAAAGAAATTCCTGATCATTATAGTTTTAAAATTTGTATTTAATTTCAAATAAATCTCAGCTATAAGAAAGGAAGGGCAAGGATCCCATGGTTATTTGGGCATCAAATAAGGGGTTCTTTTATGCCCTCATAACATCTGCGAAATCATGTCCAGTGGAGCTTTATTGGGTGGTGAGGGGGCTGGTCAGTCCGACCTCCCTCCACCTGAAACTGGAATCTTTCAGTGCTTGCTGTGACATGTTTGTTGATTACTCATGGATTCACCACAACTTTGACACCACACTTACTACGATAGGAGAACCAGAAATTATGGAAACACCGTCCCATCTGGTTTTGATGCTAGGGCCATTGCTGGTGTGGGTGGTCAATGTCTCCTCCAGGAGGGCTGAGTGCTGAGCTGCCTCAAAGAGGCGATGGTGATGCCTCTGCTCAAGAAACCATCACTTGACATTGGGTATTTTCAGACGTTACGAGATCACGCTCAACCACAGACAATACCCTGTGGTGGGGAATAGTCCCGTAACGTTTATTTGAGTCCACAGTGAATCTCCGGTGGGAATCAAAATAACCATGCTTTCTGCCCTCGTCCAGGGACCAGGGACGAAAGCATGGTTAGCTGAACCACGGCCCGGAATCGGCGGCAAGTAACGTCTGTTACCGGCGCCAATTCCGGGCCGTGGTCCAGACCATGGGTCGGAATCAGACGCAGCGGCCGGATTGGCCGCTGCACCCGCCCGTCTCCTAGTGGGCGGATGGCTGGTGGAGCATGGGGCTCTGCGGCCATACGTTGCGCCGCACAGCCCTGCCCCCCCAGAATTCCTGCTGGGATTGGCTGGCACGTCTGCTGCCGTGACGGCAGGATTCCGGCGGGGAATCAAATGGGTGATTTCATGGCGGGGCGAAAGCTGCCCTGTCTCATCTGAAATTACCCATTGACTCCCTTGCTAGGTATTGGCCAGTCTCTAACATCTAACCTTCCATTTTTAGGGATGGTTATTGAATGGGTAGTGGCTCCGCAACTTCAGGAGCATCTGGACCACATCAGTTTAGCATCTGGACCGCATCCGTTTTCTGGATTCCCTGCAGTCCATCTTTCATCTGGGCTATGGCACTAAGACTGCGCTTGTGGCTTTGGTTGATGACCTCCACCATGAATTGGATCAGGGTCGCTTGACCCTGCTGATTCTGTTAGATTTTTCAGCTGCTTTTGATACCTTTGACCATGAGATGTTGGTGAATGGGATTGTTCTTGAATGGTTCTGTTCCTTCCTGGCTGGGAGAACTCAGTGAGTGGTGCTTGGGGATTGTTCTTCGTCTCCCCAAGACCTCTCATGTGGAGTCCCACAAGGTTCTATTCTGTCCCCTCTCCTGTTCAAAGTGTATATGCAGCCTTTGGGTGAAGTCGTGAGAAGGGGAACTGGATGAAGGCGAGCCAACTGAAGCTGAATTCCGACAAGACAGAGGTGATACTAGTGGGGAGGGTGGTGGGGTTGCCAATGCATACACCATCATTGATGGGGTTGCCCCCCACTGGTCCCCCAGGTTCATAGTCTGGAAATACTCCACAGGTCCCAACTCTGTCCAGATGTCCAGGTGGGGGTTTGGTGAGAAGTGCATTTTGACTGTTACGTCTGATACGGTAGTTTGGGCCATACGTCTTGGACCCTGAACTGGCCATGCTTTCATCACCTGAAGACTGAACTATTGTAATGCACCCCATGCCCATTCTGGCTGGTCAGGGCCAGCTGGGAGACATTAGGGCCGTTGCTGGCGGGGATTGTCAGTGCCTCCCTTGGGGACGGAAGGGTGCCTGATTGTCTGAAGGAGGTTGTGGTGTGGCCCCTTCTCGAGAAGCCATCATTGGATGTTGGTGTCCTGGCCAGCTATCAGTCTGTCTCTAAACTTCCCTTTTTAGGGAAAGCCTTTTTAGGGAAGGTTATTGAACGGGTGGTTGCCCGGCAGCTGCAGGAGGATCTAGACCAGATTAATTTTCTCATTCCCCCACAGTCTGGCTTTTGTCCAGGATATGGAACGGAGACTGGGCTTGTGGCCTTGGTCGACAACCTCTCCGATGAGTTGGACAGGGGTCGTTCGACCCTGTTGATCCTGTTAGATCTCTTGGCTGCATTTGATACCATTGAGCATGAGTTGTTGGTGACTCGGTTGTGGAACTGGGCAGGGATTGGTGGGGCCGTTCTTGAATGATTCCGCTCTTTCCTGTCTGGGACAACCCAACGTGTGGTCCTGGGTGATTTTTCATCTTCTCCCCAGGGTCTTATGTGTAGAGTCCTGCAGGGTTCTATCCTGTCCCCTCTCTTGTTCAATGTGTATATGCAGCCTTTGGGGGAGTTTGTTAGGGTGTTTGGCGTATGGTGTCATCAATATGCTGATGACACCCAGCTATATCTCTCTTTTTCATCCGACTCAGGCCCAGCGTCTTGGTGCTTACCTGGTGTTTGATGGCTGTGGGAGATTGGATGAGGGTGAGCCGCCTGAAATTAAATCCCGACAAGACGGAGGTGATGGTTGTGGGGAAGGCCGGGGGAGTGGTGGCCCCCATCATTGATGAGGTCTGTCCTTCCCTGGTATTTCATATCCATAGTCTGGGGGTGCTCCTGGACCCACAGCTCAGCACAGGTGGCGGCTGTGGCAAAGGGGGTATTTCGTCAATTACATCTGGTGCGTCTGCTTCAGCCATATGTCTCGGTCTCAGATCTGGCCACAATTGTCCATGCTTTTATTATCTCGAGACTGGACTCTGTAATGCACTATAAGTGGGGCTACCATTGGTGCTGGTTCGGAGGCTGCAGCTGGTGCAGAATGCAGCGGCTCATCTCCTAACAGGGACAAGCCGACACGAGCACTGGTGCTTCACTGTCTGCACTGACTGCCGATAGTCTTCTGGGTCCAATTGAAGGTGTTGGTGTTGACCTATAAAGCCCTAAATGGCCTGGGACCAGCCTATCTGTAGGATTGCCTCACCCACTGGATCCTGGATTGGCCCCTGCGGTCAGCCAGGGGTGCCCTCCTCGAGGTCTTCCAGATGTCTCAGGTGTCGACCTTGTGGAGGGCGTTCTCTGTGGCCGCACTGCAGCTGTGGAACTCCCTCCCGCCAGATGTCCGCCTGACCACCGACCTCCCTTCTTTCCATAGACAATGTAAGACCTGGCTGTTCTGCTGTGCCTTTCCCGAGGGAGATGGGCTGGGTGGGTTGGGTTAGGGTGGTGTAGGGGGTAATTTGTTTTACTGTGGGGTTTTTAATTGCACTATTCTTGTTTTTTAATCTGTTTTAATATGTTGTTAGCCACCTCGAGATGTTTTTAACAGGAGGGGGTGGCGTACAAATTTTATAATAAATGTTATAATAAATATGTGGGGCTATCCATGGTGACAGTTTGGAGATTAAAACTTGTGCAGTATGTGTCGGCTTGCCCCTTTATGGGGATGAGGCACGATGAGCACATTACACCAGTGCTCCATTTTTTGCATAGTCTTCCAAGCCCAACTCAAGGTGTTGGTGCTTACCTATAAATCCCTATACGGTCTTGGCCCTACCTATCTGCAGGACTACCTCACTTCCTGGGCTCTGGATCAACCCCTACGGTCAGTCCCGGAGCACCTTTCTCCAAGTCTCCTGGTTATCTCGGGGGGAGGGGGGTTGACTATGGAAAAGGTGTTCTCGGTGGCTACACCAAGCCTGTGGAAATTCCCTTCTGGCAGAGGCCCACCAGACCTCTCCACCTTTCCACAACAATGCAAAACCTGGTTGTTCCGCTAGGCCTTTGGTGAGGGAGATGGGTGAAGTGTGGGTGGTGAGGGTTAGTGTGGTAAGGGTTTTATGTAGTCTTTTTTGATGTCCTCCATATGGATAATAATGTTTTATGATATATTTATATTATATATTTTTATTTATTTTATTGTATTTTTATATTTTAAATTTTTTAATGAATTGTTAGCCGCCCCGAGCTACTTTAGCAGGAGGGGCAGGGTAGAAACCGTCCAAATGAATGAATGAATGAATGAATGAATGACACAAGGGACCATGGGCCTAGTCCCTACCTCTCCTAACTCCACTGACGTCAGCAGAGTTATTACCAGGTTCAATATGGTGTCATTGATAATGCATCAGATCTAGGGATGAAGTGAAGTTTTCAAAAGGGTTTTCAACCAGATTAATCACTTGGTAACAAAAAAACAAGTCTAATTTCCCCAAAGAGCTCTCCCCCCACATTTAGGCACCAAAGCAAGGGGCAGATTTTTTGGAAATACTGAGGATACTTTTAAATGAGGCACTTAGAATCACGTCTGGAGCCCCGCATTCAAGAAGAAAGCCATGCCAGGAATGCTTACATGCTCCCCGCATTACTGGAAGGGACATGCCACCCATTCTCGGCAGCGGCTGGAGATGCAAAACTTTGAAGAGGCAGATTCTGAAAGCCTCATTTTTCAGGGTTTCAGAATGCGCCTCTTCAAAGCCCTGCATCTCCAGCCTTCGCCACTGCCGAGAATGGGCAGCATGTCACTTCCGGTAGTGCAGGGAGCGCGTAAACTTTCACTGCGTGGCTTTCTTCTTGAATGCAGTGCTCCGGAGGTGCTTCTAAGCGCCTCATTTAAAAGTGGTCTAAGTCTCAAAGAATGAATTCAGAGCTTCAGCCAAGGTATTGTTGAAACAAATAATAGATTTTGCATTCAGGGATATTATTTGGATTTTCGGACAGCTACACAAATAGCCAAAGAGTATCCGTATCTGTGTGCGGCACTTACCTCTTTCATTTTCATTTTCGTTTTCATTTTTTGGGGTTTCATTTTCAGGTTTTCATTAAAGCCCCTTTCATTGTCTTTGTAGTTTTCATTCTTAAAATAATAAAATAGAAATAAATTAAAAATATCACAGCACGTGGAAAATGGCCACCGGGGCCATTCTGCGCACACACCCTTTCCCCCAACTGGTGGCGGCTGCATTGCTGCCATTTTAGAAAAGATCAGTCATTCTGCACATGCACATGGCCGTTTGTGCATGCGCACGCCGGCTGCCCTTTCCCAAAATGGCAGCGATGCTGCCAGCACCATTTTGGAAAAGGGCCGCACATGCACAGAATGGTTTGGAAGCTATTTTGCACGTGAACAGGTGTTTATTTTTATTTTATTTTTTTGTTTTTAAACAAAAACGAAGGAAAGAAAACATGTGTCGTTTGCTTATTCATTCGTGTTTGGAACTTTAGTTACTAAAATGAATGGGGCTCCATTCGTTATTATTATTTAAAAGGCTCTGAAACGAATGCACACCCCTATATCCAAAACAGGCATTCACATATAGTTGTTGGGTATTCGACAATTATGTAATTTGATTGTTTGGTTATTTGGATAATGGCAATTTGGTTATTTGTAGTATTTGGGTACTTGCAACAATGGGCTTTCGCATCTAATTTCAACGTGCTTGACTCATGTGCGACAAAACAGGTAGTTCCCAAGAGATATCCAGAAAAGTACCTGTCTCAATATCTAACTACCACTCCCCCCTTTTCAACATCTTACCCAGGTCATGGGGGGGTCATATTATTATTATTATTATTATTATTATTATTATTATTATTATTATTTTTATTATTATTATTTCCCACCCTATCCTGCACAAGCAGCTCAGGGCAGCTCACAATCATAATAAAACATAATAACTATACAATAATAAAACCACAAGTTAAAAAACAACCAAGTGGAGCCAAAACAATCCAGCAACCCACACAACCCTTCACCCACAACCCTCTGTCCCTCCCTCGCTGAAAGCCAGGTGGAGCAGCCAGGTTTTACATTGACATTGAAACGAAGGGAGGTCCAAGGCCACCCGAGCCTCCGCTGGAAGGAAGTTCCACAGCCGTGGCACAGCCACCAAGAACACCGTCTCCATCGTTGTTCCTCCGGGATACCTGCAGGACCTCAAGGAGGGTGCTCCCGGCCGACCACAATGCAATATGCAGGCAATTTTGTATCCATCCTACAAGAATGTTGTAAATTGGGGGGTGGGAGAGAGCATGAAGTAAATTGTGGTCTCCTGGTAGATCCCAAGCTAGTTTCCAGTAGACCATGGTGTGAGGAGGGGGACCTCAGAGATTACTCTGGGGAGGAGAGCAAGAGTCTAGGCCTGAAATTCACCCTCTCTATCTCACCAAATCTCAGTGAGAAGACCCCTTGGCCCGCCTTACTAGGCAGCCACCAGGGGATTTTGTTGAGCTCAATTAGGAAATGGAGCAAGGGATGAGGCAGGCAGGCTGCATTCTTTCCCCTCCAGGGCGCTTGCAGCGCTGCTGAAGGGGGAGTGTTGGTCTATGCAGCCCGGGCCGCAGCGAGGATCTCTCGGCGGCACGGGCAGGGTCTGCCTGGCAACAGGGCCAGCCAATAAGGGGTGAACGTGGAGGCCCTGCCCCCTTGCGAGGTGCCTTCCCGCCCGCAGTCTCGATTGACGCCATTCTCAGCACCGCAGTGAGTGGCAAGCCTCGGGGATCAGCTTCTCTGGTCAGTTAACTTGGTGGGGGGTGGAGCAGAGGGGTGGTGGGGCTGCAACGCTTGGGAAGGGCCTTGATTGTCCATGGGACCCTGACTTTTCTGACCCTCGGGTACAGAGGTGGGGGGGGCTTCACGGGAATCGCTGCACAGGGACTGTGAACAGGCCCTCCCTCCCCCCCGGTAGCAGGGATTACAGTTAGGGTCATCAGTGTGAGGTGGTGGAGGAGGAACAGCAAGCCCATTGCCCGGCGGGGAGCACTTCAGGCACTGGGTCAGGCCCACTGAGGCCACAGTTCTTGACACTGAGTTTTTTGCCGGGTTGGAATAAGCTGGGAGCTCCTTGAAGGGAAATAGAGTGGCCTCAATAAGCCTGGGTTAGGCCCCTATTGTGCCGGATTGCCAAAGGGCGGGCCTTGGGCCCCTGGCAAGAGGAGAGTGGTCTCAGCGGGCCCTGGATAGGCCCTGGCAGGCTCAATTGCAGGGGCAGTTCTAGAGCTTCCTGTGGGAAGTAGGGTGGCCTTGCTAGGACCCAGCTAGGACCCAGGAATAAGGGGACCTCAGCAAGTTCACAGGGCATGGCACGAAGTTGAGAATTGAGCCGGGAGTGCTTGAGAGGCCTATAAAATTGTGCAAGGCCTCTACTAGGCCTCACTAGGCCCCAGTTAGGCCCCAGGCAGAGGGGCAGTGTGTCGAGCGGTAGGGACGCGAGCTCCCTTTGCAGGAAGCTTAGCGTAGTGAAGGGGCCTCAGCCTGAGAGTTTTTGTGAGGTATTTACAGGGGCAGCGGAGAGTTTGGCTGCATGATGGGCTGCACAAAGGCCAAAAAGCCCAAGAAGAAGGCAAGGCAGATGGATGAGGAGCAGCAAGAGGCTCAAGGCAATGAGGTGGAACAGGTATTGGGCCAGGGGAGTGCCGGGGCAGTGGCAGAAAGGGGATCGACGCCACTCATGCTCGGGGCTATGCAGGACAGGTTGGCCGGCTGAGAGGCTCTCATGAGGGGCATGGCAGCCTGGCATGGGGGCACATTTGGCCCCCCTGGAGGAGCAGGATTACCGGGCCTGGGAGGAAGTCCATGTGCAAGTGAGAGTGAAGTACAGCCCCTGGGGGCAACAATGGGGATCCCACTGCAGGGAGGTTTCTTGTCAGGGACAGCTACGGGCTTGGCATGGGCAATGGGGGCTTGTCCTCCCCCCAGGGCTGTGTCCCGGTGGGATATAATGGGGTGAGCATGGGTAACCAGATGGCACCCGCATGGATCGGGGGTGGGGGGTAGGAGCTCCCCCAACAACGTGCAGGGGACCTCTGCCCCCGGGGATCATGGGACAAGTGAGTTCACAGCACCAGTCAGTGGCTGGTGTCACCCTCGAAGGGGGTGGTTTCCCATATGCTAGGTTCGATGTGGTGGCACCGGGTAGGGGGGTTGACATGCAGTCTAGTCTCCTGCCTTCACAGGAGTTTGGAGGGTATGGGGGAATGGGTGTTCAGAACCCCCTTATGCAGATGCCAGGGGTGGGGGCACTCCTAGCACCTTTCCTCCTGTGTTCGGAGTGGGTCAATCCATGGCCCAGGGGCAGCCCTGGGCTTTTCCAGAAGCGGGTGGATTTTCAGCTGGGGGAAGTATGCCTCAGTGGGGGCAGGGAGTAGGGCAGAGCAGCCAGTTACAGGCAATGCCTGCCCCCCCACTGCAGGGAGGGGGGAGGTCACCCCTCCTAGGCGACGGAGGAGACGAGCAGCCAGACCCCCGGTTAGATACAGGGGCGAATCTCCGTCACCTCAGAGAGCTAGGAGAGGTGACCATGAGACGGACGACCCAGGGAACACTGCGGCTGGGGAAAACCCCGCCTTGCCGCTGACAGGCAGCTCGGAGGGGGGGTTTCTCTTTTACCAGGGGACAGGTTGGATAACCAGGCACCAGGAAGCACAGGAGATGACCCGGCAGTGGCAGGTGTGCAGGAGGAATTGGAGAGGATAGCATCTCTCGAGAGGGGACTTCAGGCAATGGTGCAAATGTATCAGCCAACGTCGGCAGCGGCAGGCACTTCTCAGTCAGGTATGTGGCCTTGGGGGGTGGGACGTGGTGTCATTGGGTCTCAAGTCATGCCCATGGCTGGATCAGGGACTGGGGGACCAGGTCCCAGTCCTTGGGCCCCAGGGATGGGGGGCTCAACCCAGGCTGGGGGGTTGGGAGTCATTTGAGCCCTGTCAACCCCAGTAGTTGGGACAGGAACGGGGCAGGCTGAGACAAGTATGTCGGAGCCCCCCCTACTCTGGTGGAATGGGGTGTGGTTTCCGGCACCCGGACAGCAGGGGTTTCTCCCGGTGGGCAGCAGTGGTGTTGGGCCAGCAGCAGACCCCTACGGGAATCAGGCTTTGCAAGTGTGGGCTCAGCCCCAGCAAGGGTGGGTTGGGGATGTCCAGTGGATTCGACCGCCCCCCCCACTTAGGGGAGGGTACGGGGATGTATCCGCCCCATTGGGTGTGCATCTGTCACAGACGGCGAGAGAAAAAATATGGAAGGGGGAGTACTTGGATATTTTTTCTCTGCTGTTCACAGACCTATTGCCTGACCCGTCAGAGAAGGAGAAGGAGAAGGAGAAGGAGAAATTTAAGTGACCGAAGGTAGACCGCAACTGGGCCAATTGGACCCTGGCGTTTGCGGTCTACCAGGGGGTCATAGCACAGGCCTATCCGAATAGGGCTTACGCTATGATGAAATATGTCGATATTATTCGCCGTGCTTATGACACACAGGCCCTTCAGGAGCCTGGCTTAGGTACGACGAAGCATTCTGGCATAGGGCTGCTTATATGCCTGGGCTCCACTGGGATGTCCATGCTATTGACCTGTGGCAAGATAGCATGACGGGCATGGCTAGCGGAACAAGGACCAACACGGAGCATGTGTTAATGAAAGGGGGGGTAACACCATCCAATGACCCCTTTCGGAGCGAGGGCCAAAAGGCCCAAGCTTCCACGGCACTGGTGTGCTATGAATTTGCCCGCAATGGGAGGTGTGGGTGTACCTCATGCAGATATAGGCACGCATGCGGGGTTTGCGGAGGAAATCATGCCACCACAGCTTGGAGGGAGGACAAGGAGGGAGTAAGACCCGGCCTGGCTTCCCCCCCCAGGGAAAAGGGGGGCAGACAGGCGGCCAAGGGGGAAATGTACCAAAGGGCTCCAACCCCGGTTAGAGTGGATAGGTTGGAAAGAGCATTGAAGGGGCACCCAGATAGAGCGGAGGTGTTGTATATAGTTAATGGTTTTCGTTATGGGTTTAGGATACCCGCGGGGAAGGTGGAGTCAGGTAATATTCCTCGTAATTTAAAGTCCATCATAGGTATGGAGCATATCCTTAGGCAAAAAGTGGGGGAAAAAGGTAAAGGAAGGCAGGGTTGGAGGCCCCTTTCTTTTCCCCCCGTTTGAGAACTTTATAGTTTCCCCCTTGGGCCTCGTGCCTAAAAAGGCAGCTGGTGAATTTAGAATGATTCACCACCTGTCTTATCCACCCGGGAAGTCATTGAATGATGCGATACCTGGTGACCTCATGTCTGTGCAATACGTCCCTTTTGACAATGCCGAGCGAGCGGTGAAGGGAGCTGGGGAGGGAGCGCTTCTCGTGAAGTGCGATATTAAATCGGCTTTCCTGTTGCTCCTTGTCCACCCCGACAGTTTTCATCTTTTGGGCTTCCATGTGGATGGACAGTTTTATTTTGACTGTGCAATGCCCATGGGTTGTTCAATTTCCTGCTCGGCCTTCAAGCGTTTTAGCTCGCTGGTACAATGGGTGGTAAAGCAGGAAGCATCTGGGGGTGAGGTCAGGAAATACTTGGATGATTTCCTGTTCATCGGCCATCCAGGGACGCTTGAGTGTTGTGATCTGATGGAGACATTTGGGGAGGTGGCGGATGACCTAGGTATTCCTTTGGCCCTGGAAAAAACTGAAGGGCCAGAGATGACCCTGACATATTTGGGCATAGAGATGGACACTGTTCAGGGTGTATCGCGTCTCCCCTAGACCAAGCTTGCATTGCTCAGGGAAAAGTTGGCAGCAGGCCTGGCAGTGTCAAAGATCACGGTGAGGAAATTGCAGTCGCTGGTAGGTAGTCTTAGCTTTGCATGTTGGGTGGTGGTGCCCGGCGGAGCCTTCTTGTCGAGGCTTTACGGGAAGCTCAGAGGGGAATTGAAGCTGCATTATCACATAAGGGTGACCAAGGATATGAGGGAAGATTTGCAGACATGGACAGAATTTTTAGAGGAATATAACGGAGCTAGTTTTTGGAGAGAGGATCTGTTGCTGGAAGCCGAGCTGCAGGTACATTCAGATGCAGCTGGCGGATACAGTTTTGGGGTCTTCTTCCGACAATGGTGGTGTGCAGCCCCGTGGCCCCTGGAGTGGCAGGAGAGCGGGGTGGTACGGTATCTGACATTCTTAGAACTTTTTCCGTTAGTGGTAGCAGTGTTGCTATGGGGAAAGGAGTTGGCGAATAGCGCTGTGATTTTCTGGTGCGACAACATGGCAGTTGCCCATGTGATTAATTCCATGTCGTCGCGTTCCCCAAGGGTGATGAGGCTAGTTAGGGCATTTTTCCGGGAGTGCTTGAGGCACAATATTTTGTTTGTGGCCAAGCACGTACCGGGGGTAAATAACAGCGCAACCGATGCCCTTTCTCGCTTCCAGATGGAGCAATTTCGCTCCTTGGTACAGGGAGCCAGAGCAACACTGGACCACCACCCCCCCACAGGCGCTGCGGATCCTTGGATCCTAGAACTGTACAAGATTATTCAGGGATCCCTGGTGGCGCGGACGTGGGCTTCGTATCAGAGGCTGTTTGAAGAATTCCAGCAGTTTAGGTGTGAAGAAGGTTGGGCTTTGCAGTTCCCCATCCCTGAGGGGCAGATGTTGCAGTTTTCCATGGCCCTCCGGAGGGCTGGCTCGGAAGTGGGGACCATCGCTGGGAAGCTCTCAGCATTGAGGTTTGTCAGTCACCTGGCAGGGCACCCCCCACCGGACCAGGGCTTCTTTGCCCGCAGAATGTTGCAAGGTTGGACTAGGGAGACTCCTACGGAGCCTGACACGAGAAAGCCCATTACCCCCCATTGTTAGTAAGGTTGTGTTTGGTCCTCCCAGCCATCTGTTTTAACAGTTTTGAGGTAGTTCTGTTTGGAGCCTTATTCAAGTTGGCGTTCTTTGGGGCATTTCGTGTTAGCGAATTGGTGGCGGAGTTGGCAAGGGACACCTCGGATAGGGCTTTATCCTTCACTGATGTGCAGGTAAGGGGAAGTACAGTTTGGGTTCCCCTGAGGTGGTCCAAAACTGACCAGCAGGGCAGGGGTCGTGTGGTTTGCCTGAATCAGGCCGGGGCGCCTGAACTTTGCCCAGTAGCCGCATATCAGGGATATATGGCGGTTCGGCCTTCAGTGGGCGGGACGTTGTTTCAGCATAGGAATGGGAACTTGGTTACTCGTCACCAATTTATGGGAGTCCTTAGAAAGGCTTTGAGTTATTTAAGGTTACCACCATTAGATTACGGGTCCCACTCATTTAGGATCAGTGTAGCTTCCTTTGTGGCCCAATCAGGCTGTTCGGAACAGCAAGTGAGAGAGGTGGGGTGGTGGAAGTCACGGGCGTACAAGTCATACGTACGAGGTTGCTTACAATGATGTCTTTGATGTTGTGCATTTAGGTCCGGGGCGGCATCACAGCAAGAGTGCCATTTGGATTATCGGCCACAGCCTGGTACGCTGGGCGGGGAAGGCAGACGCACAGTCCTCTTGGGGAAGCCAGCTCGGGATGTCAGTACGAGCAGTAATTCAATGGATGGGACGCAGCGGAATGAGGTGGCACCAGCTGCTCCCCACCTGCAGGGCCAACACACGGGGGAACACACCAGATGTGGTGGTAATCCATCTGGGTGAAAACGATTTAACTGCAAGCAAAGGATTAGGTTTAATTGTTCAAATTAAATTAGATATTATGGAGCTGGACAAAATCTTCCCAGGGGTGGTGGTAGTGTGGACGGACTGGGTGGCGCGACTGCTCTGGGACAAGGCCATCCACCCTGGAAAAGTGGATAAAGCTCAGAGGAAGGTCAATAGGGAGATTGGGAGGTGGATCTCCCTCCGGGGTGGTCACTGAGTGTCCCATGTGGGGATCACGCACAGAACGCCGGAGAATTTCCAGGGTGATGGGGTTCCCCTATCACAAGTGGGAAATTATTGTTATTCTGTGGCCAAATCATGCCAATTCGCTCTCGCGAATTGAGAATCGAGAATCGACATTGCCCGCATCTGCCCCTTTCTCTCTATCTCCTTGGCCAAAATCCTTGTCCATGCCATGGTTATCTCTTGCCTCGACTACTGCAACCTCCTCCTTGCTGGCCCCCCTTGCTCTCACCTGTCCCCATTTATCGAAATCCAAAACTCTGCCCCCAAGGTCATTCACTCTGCCCGTCGCTTCGACTATGTGCAGCCTCTCCTGCTCTCCCTTCATTGGCTCCCCCTTCCTGAACATATCCTGTTTAAACTCCTGGTTTTCACGTTCAAATCGCTCCACAACCAAGCTCCCCCTTACCTCTCGGACCTAATTTTCCTACGCACTCCTGCACGCGCTCTTCGCTCTTCCATTGTCCCCTCCCTCGCTCTCCCTCGTTTCTCCTGCTCGCCTAACTGCCTTCGACCCTTCTCCCTCGCTGCCCCCCATGCCTGGAACTCCCTCCCTGCCCACATCTGCCTTGCCTCCTCCCTCCGCTCCTTCAAATCCCTCCTCAAGACCCACCTTTTCCTTGCTGCCTTTCCCAATGCCTGCTAGTCTTTCCCCTTACTCTTACTGTCTGCCCTCCTCTGCTGACTGCTGCTACCAACCTCTTTGTAACCAAGCCAAG
>QEPC01009827.1:294304-313198 GCA_003113815.1 Sphenodon punctatus | reverse complement strand
TAAGAATAAGTAGTAAAAGAGGCATCTCCCTAAGAGATGTGGGGGGAACACCTGGGGCATAGGCTGGGTGCGGCCAGCAACAGGGTTAACCTCCCAAGGTGAGTTACTGGCAAAGGCGGGAAGGGATATGTGCGGTCCCCAAGCTGGCGGTAACTTAAATCCTTGGCTCGGGTCCGGAAGGACTTTGTCCCCTCTGGAGATGGCCGTTAGCCAATGCCAGAGGGGAGACGTTTGTGTTAGGTAGTTAAAGGGGGTTATGGAGGGTACATCCAAGCCTCACCTTTGTTGAGTTGGTTATGTACCCAATTATAGAAGTTTGCACTGAACCTGAATTGCCTGTGGGCAATTACCCCCACCATACCTAATTCCGATTCGAATAAAGAGTGTGGCCTTTTAAACCCATCATGGTTGTCCTTGTTTCATTTTGGATGCGCCGACAATTGGCTTCTCACTGAAATTTGTGATAATGGGTATTTTCAGACATTACGAGATCACAGTCAACCACAGTGAACCACGGTCAATTTCACTGCGGGGCCAAAGCAGCCTGAATGTCTGTTTGGCGGCCTCCAGATGTTCACCATGGCTGATTCCCACATGGGGTCAATTTCAACCATACTTCCCGGGCTCCCCGCAGGACGAACTCCAAAAGCGTGGTCAAAGTGATTCCCGGCGGGAAGACATAAAAAGTAACGTCTGGCTGGCAATCACGGCCCGGAATCCCTGGCGGGATTCCAGGCCATGGTCAAAGCGGCTGGGCGCTGTGGCCGCATTGGCCACAGTGCCCACCTGTCTCCCCAGAGGGCAGGTGGCGGGGGAGCGTGGGGGAGCGTGGCCGTGCGGATGCACATTGCGCCACACGGCCCCGCCCCCTCCCCGATTCCCCCTCCGGGATCAGCCGGCATGTCTATTAGGGCCATTTTTTTCACCACGGGGTGGTTATTTCATTCACCCCCACCAGGGATTTGCTGTGGTGAATCGGCCCAGCGTAACGTCTGAATATACCCAATGAGAACAGGACAATAATAGATCGATTTTCAACCCATTCTTGTTGAAATTTATGTGGCCAAAAAAACGGCACTGCGCATGTGAAAAATGGTTGCTGTGTCCATTTCTGTGCATGTGCAGCTCCTGGTGGCTATTTTGCACATGTGCAGAGTTGTTTTACGGTTCCAAGAATTTAGCAAGATTCTCAAAAACCCTCCAAAACTGCTCTGCGCCAGTGCAAAATGGCTGCTGGGTGGAGCACGCATGCACAGAAATAGCCACAGTGGCCATTTTGTGTATGCGTAAAGTGCATTTTGAGATTTTTTAAGTATCTCATGAGATTTGGGAAAATCTTGGTTAGATCTCATGAGATCTCACCTAATTTTGTGAGAATATTGCACGTTCTGCAGGACTGAAATTCCAGGGAGTGTCTCCAGGAAAGAAAGAGGCAAGAAGAGCTCCACCAGTAGTTCTCTTGAGGGTGCTTGCATGCCTCTTCCCTCTTGAGACCAGTTGTTGAGGTGCCCTAGAGTTTGGAGTCAGTCAGAGGGATCCCGGCCTGGAACACAGGAACCAGTGGAAGAGGTCTTGATAGATCATCTGAGCTTGATGCCTGGATCGAGTGGATCACTATATGTCTGGCCATCTCTACTGTACATTAAGCCCTCCTGCTATAGCTACATGAATCAGATGATGATGGGCTGTTGTTTTGTTTTTATCAAGGATTAAATTTTAACTTTCCACAAACACAAACAAATTTAGGCAGTCAGGTATAAAGGCCAACTGGCTTGTCAAATGCAACTTGAAAAGGCTACAAAGAAGACTTTAAATTTACATGGGGCTAACATTTCCAGAACAAGATCAGAATTCATAATTTATTTATATTGGGTGGGGGGGAGGGGTTCCCCTTGATTTAACCTTTATTTTACAAGGGAGCTTCTTGAAATATTGATTGCTTTTTTCCTCCTACCGACACCTAACATAAGTATACAGCAAAGTAATAGCCACACATGATATGATGGAGGGTGGGGAGAGGTGTTATTTATTATGGCTTTGCAATTGAAGCTAGACAGAATATGATTTTCTCTAGCGTGCATGTTTAGAGAGTGTCTATATTTATTTTTGATGCCACTGCACAAATTTATGGCTATTTTCTCCATAGTTGCATCACATTGGGTCCAACCCCAAATACTGCAGATGAGCGTGCACGTTCAACCCGCGCACAGGCCCAAGTGCACCCCTGTTAGGGGGATTGTGGTGCACGCGCAAGCCATGCGGAAATCATGCGGAAACCATGGGTTCTGGATCACACCCGCTATCTTACGGAAACGTGCTTCCATTCCCACAGTCTCAAAGCATTTTGCATTGTTTAGGGGCGGGGATACATCTTTAAGTGGTTTTATTTCATTCTCTTCATGCAAGACTGTCCAACTTCTTCACCTTCAGTGGCCTGATCGCCCCAGGGCAATTATTTGGTGGGCTGGATTGGATGAAAAAAAACCTCTAACTTTTCAGCCAGTGTATGTTATTTCTATATTGCAGGGATAGTAAAACCCAGCTTAAACTCATCAACACAAATTAGGGGGCAGTATTGGCATGGGGGCAGGAAGGCATGGATCTGTGAGAGTGGAGGGTACAGACTTTGGGGATGAGATTTTAGTTAAAGATTTTAAATTTATTAACTTTAAATGGTAACATCATTTATTTTTATATCATGTTTCTACTTTTCTATAAGTCACAATGAATCCCGTCTGGAAAAGGGTGGGTTAAAAGTCTTCTAAAAATAATAATACATCAAGTGAGTGAAACAGATTTTGGTGCTGCTACTGCATGATGTCCTTGTCTAGAAGGACAATGAGTTCTGGTCAATGGACTGCCAAGTGGACCGCCCTTTTTTAATGAATGTATTTTGGTTTGAATTCCCTGTGGGGGCAAGACGGGTCACTTGCACCCTTGGATTTTGCATGAATGACCCATTCCCTTCAGAATGCCGTGATGCCAAGACATTCAATAAGGGGCAGGACTAGTGGTAAAGCAATAAGTGGGTATTGTTCAGATATTGGGATAAACCAAATAAAATGAACATCCAAATAATATCTGCATCTGAAATGAATATACAGTTATCTGTTCATTCAGTTTGGTTATTTGATTTCATTAATACAGCATTATTTAGTAGGGCTGAAACTCAGCACTGAAGATTACTTGGTTTTTACAAAGTATCCCAGCCCTCAAATCGATTTTGTTGAGTACCGAGTAACCAAGGAATTGGCCCTGCCAATTGGCAACACCTCAACTAAAGAATGGGGCCTCAGGAAGAGGGTACAGAGGGCACAAGGGGCAAGAATTCCGGCAAAATAACCTTTGAAATTTACAAGCATGGCTAGTGCATGTAATGTTTAAGGGCTGGCTTCACCCCACCCCTCATCTCAGCCTATCAGCTGATAGGCAAAAGCCCCTGGGGATCCTGACTCTTACCCAGGTGATCAGTTAATAGACAGAGTGGGGTGGGAAGTCCCAGGGACTCTTGTCCCCTGTGCGGGATCATCCCCAGTGCTTCCAGAGGCTGAAAAGCAAGGGGGCTCTGGAAGGACTTGGGAACCAAGCATGCATTTGAGGAAAGTGTAATGGCTGAGCCTTTCCTTCCCCAAAGAAAGAAGGAATTAAAAGTACCAAAAGTTACATTGATACGTTTAGGTACACTGGTACCTGTCACCATTCTCAACAGCTTTTCAGCATATGGTGAGTGACCCAAATTCAGAACCCCTGCCTCAGTGCCTTGGTGTTGTCAGGATCTCTTGTTGCCCTAGGGACACTAATTCCCTATTATCCAGAGGAGTCTGAAAAATCCCCCTGTTCCTCCCCAGTTACTTCCCAGCATACATCCGAACCACTAATTTACATGCATGGTTCAGATTCATGGTTTCATGCAAATCAGAGCTGCATTAATTTGCACCGGTAAAGAATTCCGGCAAAATAACCTTTGAAATTTACAAGTACTGATGTTTTGGGTATCCAGGTGCCCAGTAAGTGATCGGGCACCCATCAAATACCCAGCACAGTACTTGAGAATGCCGGTATTGGGTACCCATTTCAGCTCTATCTTTCTTTTATCTGGGTAGGGAAAGGATGGATGGGTAGCTTCAGGTAAATACATTACAGTGGGCTCTTAACATTTCTAGTTTGGGTCCTGGACCCAGTGTGGTAGTGGGGGGCTCTTCCCAGGGCCTTGCTAGGGTGCATGGGAGTTGTCTTGGAAATTAGCAAACCCCCTGGCCATGCAATACTCTGCCAGCAGGTGCCAATCCTGTGGTCAATCCTAATACAGAGCCCACATCTGGGAGGGCTCTGTCCCTGGCCTCCAGCCACCCATCTAGCCAGGCCTATCACCATGAGTAGTGCAAAGGGTTCATTGGCATACACCGCCAGAGCCCTTCTCAGTCCTCAAGACCATCTGGGTCACTATAGTTAAGTGTGGCCCTAGCTGGACAGATTTCACCCATGCGGATCTTCCCATCACTCCCCCAGATGACAGCAGTCCATCTCTCTGATGATCTCCGGGTCTCAGTAGGTTGTCCTGCATTCCAGAAAGATCCCCTGCAGTAAGTTCCTTCTCCTATGACCACACACTGTAGAGTTGTATTTATTTATTTATTTATTAAATCTTGTTACCCCACCCCTCCTGCTCCAGGCAGCTCTGGGTGGTTTACATATGAAAACAATAAAACAACAAGCTAAAACACAATAAAAGAGAGGAAAAAAAAATAGATCACCCTCCCACCTTCCTAACCCACAACCCCCCACCATAAACCCCATCTCCCCCTCCAAACGCATGGTGGAACAGTCAGGTCTTAGTCATACGCCAGAAGGGAGGGAGGTCTGGGGCCATCCTAGCCTCCACTGGGAGGGAATTCCACAGCCGAGGTGTGGCAACCAAGAACGTCCTCTCCATACTGCTCCAGAGCATGGAGAGTGAGGTGATCCTGTAGGTAAGTTGGGTCAAGGCCATATAGGGCTTTATAGGTCAACACCAGCACCTTGAATCAGGCCTGGAACACTATAGGTAGCCAGTGCAGAGCCTGGAGCACCAGTATAATATGCTCATGGTGGCCCGATCCTGTAAGGAAATGGGTTTCTGCATTCTGCACTAGCTGCAGTCTCCAGACAGTCACCATGGGTAGTCCCACGTAGAGAACATTACAATAGTCCAATATCGAGGAAATGAAAGCATGGATGATGGTGGCCTGGTCACTATCTGAAGCATACAGCTGGAGCCGATGCACCAGATGTAATTGGTGAAATGTATTCCTCGCCACTGACCCTACCTGGAGATCCATGTGGAGCTGCAGGTCGAGGAACACGCCCAGACTGCGAACCTGGGGAACCAGTGGAAGGTGAACCCTGTCAATGATGGGGGCCATCGTATCCGCCGCCTTACTCACCAACATCACCTCCGTCTTGTTGGTATTCAACTTCAGTTGGCTTGCCCTCATCCAGTCCCCCACAGCTGCCAGACACCAGGTAAACACTGAAACTGCTGGGTCTGGGTCAGATAAAAAAGAGAGCTAGAGTTCAGCGTTATCAGCATATTATTATTATTATTATTATTATTATTATTATTATTATTATTATTATTATTATTATTATTATTATTATTTATTAGCATTAGCATTAGCATTAGCATTATTAGCATTCATTTGTATAGTGCCAGCAGTATAGCTGACGCTTTACAGAACAGTAAGATAGATGCGGTCCCTGCCTACGGCTTACAATCTAATATTGATAACACCACACCCCATACAGTCTCCCGAGCTCCCCGAGCAGCGGGACACCACACATGAAGTTTCGGGGTGACAGAGAGCAATCTCCAAGCACCACACACTGAGTTCTTCTGGCCAGAAAAGAGCGGAACCACTCAAGAATGATCCTGCCCACCCCGGCTCAGTCCCACAGGTGAGTCACCAGAATCTCATGGTCAATGGTATCAAAAGCACCGACTGATCTAACAGAAATAGCAGGGTCTAACAACCCTGGTCCAATTAGCAGCGGAGGTCATGGACCATAGCCACAAGTGCAGTCTCAGTGCCATAGCCCAGATGAAAGCTGGACTGCAAAGGATTCAGATAGCTGGTGAAGTTGAGATGCTCACACAGCTCCTGGGCCACAACCCAGTCAATAACCTTGCCTAAAAATGGAAGATTAGAAACTGACTGATAACTGGCTAGGGAGTCAATGTTGAGTGATGTTTTTTTTTAGCAGAAGCCGCGTCACCACCTCTATGAGGCAGCCTGGCACTCTGCCCTCCTGAAGGGAGGCATTGACCACTTCCGCCAGCAACGGTCCCAACGTCTCCCGACTGGCCTTAACCAGCCAGGACAGGCATGGGTCAAGTTCACAAAAGGTGGCCCGAACATCCTCTGCCTCGGTGGGCGACACCCACTGAAACTGATCTCATGAAACTGGACATGGCGGTTCACCCATTTTATTAAGTACAGCATCAAACTTGTGGTAAACCCAAGAATGAGCCCATTGCTTATATGGGACTTGCCATTTAAAAATGGCACCAAACTTGAATAATGCATGCAAAGTTGCACACAGTTTGTGTGCACAAGGGTGCCTGGGGAAGGTTCCCCACCTCCTGACCTTGATGCCATTGCATCTGCCAACATAGCCCCAATTCTCCCTCTTCCAGTTGCTGTGGGGATGGGAGGCAGGGGACTTTCCCCGGGTTCCCCTGCACATGCACACTGTATGCCATTGCTCATACACAATTATACAGACTGGGGTTAAACGGTATAAAAATTTCTCAATGCTCGGACTCAGGCTTTGGCGACTTTTCAGGAGAAGGGAAAAACCAATGCGGCTTTCTCTCTACACGTTTGTGCCCTAGGGACCTGGCACAATGATGGATCTTGCAAGAGGGTGTCTCTAGCTGAACTTAGCTGTTGTGATGGAACATAGGAGAGTAGTTAGAGATGTAGGGTCCAAGTTGTTTGGGGTTTTATAGGTCAAAGTCAGTAGAACTGATGTCTACCCTCCAGTAAAAGCCAGCTATGTGAGCACAATTGTAGGCGCCCACATATGTATTCAGATACCCAGTGGGAGGTCCAAGGAGGTGTGTACATACCTTCAGATATACATGCCCCGAATCCACAACCCCACTCAGCTCTATTTGGGGTCCTATATATAAATATATTTGTACTGATCTATTGTGGAGTGGGTAGTAACTGAAGCAGAATGCAGTAGGCTATTTCAAATTCTGTACTTTAATTCTCAAAGAGCTCCAAAGCCAGGAAAGCATTCCAGTCAAGACAATAATCATAGAGTATGACCAATGATATTTATGGGCAGTGAAAAACCCTGCATTCAGCAATTTCCTAGGTCAACCAGGAACAAATGGAGAAAGCAAATCCATGAAATAAGAAAGGGAAAGGCCATCTCATGATTTCGCGCCAGCAGAAAGACGTTAGAGCCGCTGCCGTGCTCATGGATAAAATAGGGGTTTAATTAAATGGAACACACGCAGGAGAAAGTGGGGAAGCCAGGCGTCGGAACAGCTGTCTTCCGTTCTCACGAGGAAAGCACATTGCAGTCAGAAGAGCTTGCATCATAATTCTCCTGAACTCTGCACTAACAGCCAGAGAAACTTACTGGAGTAATAACATGCAAATGAGCAGTGTCATCCGCCTTTTGTGTTTCAACACTTTCCGAGTCCAGCTCACACGGAGCACATGGCGATTTGAATTGGCCTGTAGGGCGACTCCAGATCTTCAGCTAGCAATAATAGTGTTCTAAAGCACGCTCTTCCTGTCTAGTGCTGCCACTAGCCCTTAGTGCTGTAGATTCCGAAGTTTGGGATCTATGAATGAACCCATTTTGAGATTTCAAAATAATTTCACAATCCCAGACAGCGAAGACATGTTGAGTATATCAGGACTGTGATCCCATCTGTGGATGACATGGGATTGTAGCCAGGGTCCCAACTAGAACTGAAATGAGTACCTGCAAAGATAGATGGATCGGTCAAATTTCCAGTACCAGAATCGACCCAAATATTTTGGGTACTAATAGGTAGCTTATTAGTACCCTGCCTGATGTCCTAATGTGTCCCAGAATGTGGGCTACTCATCCTGGAATACCCACTTCCGATTCCAGAATATTAACTTCTGCTTACTTTTTTTCCCCCCAGTTTTCCATCCCATTTTTTCAGTTTTCTGTGGGGAAAAAAAATAGCAACTGGAAAACCGGTAAATGAGTAATGAAAATCACTGATTTGGGGGGTATTTGGGTATTGGGGCGGAATCGGTGATCAGGGCTATCGGTGATCAGGTAGCCTATTGGGTAGCCAATGCAGTACCCAAAAATGCAGGTATTACCTGCGGGTACTAAACTTGGGTACATGTTTCAGCTCTTGTCCTAGTCCATAGTCTGAGAACCACATGGAGCTGGTCAAACTGATAGGGATGTGCAGCAGGAACATCATTCCTTTTTGTTACCATTTTCGTTATCATTTCCCAAATCTTGTTCATTTTCAGGGGATTCCATGACTCTCTCTACTGTTTTTGTTCATTTTTTGTTTCCTTTTATTAATTTAAAAAAATATATATATTTTTAAAAATCACTGTATCATGACAAAATGGCCACTAGATCATTCTGCGCATGTGCAGCCCTGTTCCAAAAAGGTGCCAACACCATTGATTTTCTGGTCATTCATTCATTCATTCATTCATTCATTCGTTTGTTTGTTTGTTTGTTTGTTTTTAAAATTAAAAATAAGTTTTAAAAAAACCCCATCCTCTGTGCATGCACAAATGTTCGCCAGAGTTATTCTGTGCATTTGCATGATTTTTAAATTTTAATTATTTTTGTAATAAATAGGGACACTTCCCCCCCCCTTTCGTTTTCATCCCTTTTCCTTACGTTTGTCATTCAGTGTCATATCTTAATTACTAAAATGAACAGATTTTTGTTTGTTTTAAACAAAACATTTTTTTTTTAAATGAAACAAATCTGCACACCTCTACAAACTGGTGTCCCTTTTAATAGATTTGAAGAACAATATTTTAAAAATAAAGCTCTCCAAGGAAACAGAAAGACCCAAGGTTGGTTGTCAGAACCTTTACTGAATATGTATCAGGCAGGTTAGCACAAGAAATCAATAATAAAACAGACACGCATGTGATTCTCTCACAGACTCGGACTGGAATGCTTCGGCAAATCAAGGCACTTTCAGAATTTTGTAGTATCAACAAGCTTGAGGTTAACTACTCAAAGATGCAGATTTTGGTCTTTGGACTGGAATGAAGAATATATAAATGGTCATTAAATAGTCATGCTCTAGCCCAGGTGAACCTTTATAAGTATTTGGGAATATTTTTCCAGAAAAATTGTAGCTGGAGTCTCCATCGGAAAGTCTCTTTGGATAGAGCAGTTGACTCGTCAAGAACTCTTCTGGGCTACTTTTGGCGTAAACAGGACGGTAGAGTGTTACCAGGTCTACGGGTCTTTAACACTAGAAGTCGGGTGCAATTTCTTTATGGTGCTTCTCTATGGGCTGTAGGTGCTCCATCAACTTTGTACAATCCTCAAACAAAATTCATTCACTCTCTTATAGGAGCGCCTAAAAGCATTCCAAATATTGCCCTTAGGCTTGAATTTGGACAGCCTAGAAGGGATGTTGGGGTTTGGGATCAAGGTACTTCGTTCAGACATATTTTTCTTTTTTTCTCGGCCCGACCTAATGAACTTCCAACTAGGGCTTTGGAGGGGCAGAAAGATGGTATTGCTTTTGGTCTACATATTTGTCCTTACGATCAGCTAGAGGCAGAGATGACAGGTCATGTTCTGTTTGAGTGTCCTCTCTATCAGACTCTAAGAGTTAAATATTTGAATGCCCATCTAGAGAGATATCCTGGGCGTACGGACTCTGAATTAACCAGAATATTTCTAAACGATTTATCCTCGCAACGTACTATAGATGTGTCTTCATTTCTGGTCCAGGCCTTTTTATTGAGAGAAAAAAATCTTAAATTTGCCCCATAGTACCCTGTGACAAGGTCAACTTACAAACAAGTCAGTTTAAGTCAGGAACTGGCTAGTCACCAGATGCTCCGAGATACGTTGCCGAAAATAGGGTTTGGGTTTATCCTGCTTATAGTCTTATTGTTAAATTTGCTTGGTTGTTTTAAAATGAATCTCTAGGTGCTGGAAACCCTGGTTACTAGGAAAAGTTTATATTTTAGTTCTTTTCCTAATTTGTATTAGGTTAAGCTATTTTATTTGAAATTATGATGTTTTGCATTTTGCTTTTGTGATGACCAATGGTCAAACATAATAAAATAAAATAGAATTGAATTGACAAGCATGTGCATCGACTACAATGTTACAAGAGCACAGGGAAAATCCTTTCAAAATATAATCAAGGTATGTGAATATAAAGTTTATAAACTGAGTATATGTGTCCTTAACCCTAAGTAGAAGAGTAAAGAAGGAAGGTAGTTTAAAATAAAATGTAAGAGTTAGAGAGCACTAACTGTTGGCCAAACTGTCGTGCAAGAAATCTTGCCAATCACAGTGTTTGGGAGGCTTTCGCAGTAGTAGCAAGACTGGTCCGATGATGAAGTAGATACACCAACCCTTGGGACAGGCTAGCATTATACACTAAGCACTACATTTAAGTGATATTTTCCAGGTAGGAAACTGGAATCTCTGCAAATCAACATGTGCACATAACATATTTGGTCCCGGATCCATACCATGCATGGCTTATCAAGTGCATGGATTAATTGTGTTCTTCAGGGATGAAACATGTTGGTTTCTCAAAACTATGTCTTGTTTGACCTTTTACATCGAAACAGTGAAACAATGCATGTTGCATAATCATGTGTAGATTTCTGCTTCCAAAATTCCCATTTATTCTGACTTTTAAAAATCCTGTCTCATGCACAGATCCATTTTGTGGGGGAACGTGGTTCTACACGCCCACATCGTATTCCAATTTTTAGCTGAGGAGCAATTTAATGTTTCTTGCCCATCTCAGGTAGAAGAGAAACAAGCAACAGAAGAACTGTTCACACTTTGTTTTTTTAGATTTCCAGCAGGTTGCAACTAGAGCTGCAACTGGACAGCCAACGAATCTCGTGTGCCCGTATTGATCCAGCCCCATTTGGACACAATTGATGCCGTAACAGGACCTAATCAGCTGCTTGAATGCACTGGCTAGTCTTTGAAAGTCCCAGCTGGGGCTTCTCAGTTTCAAAGGCCACTCCCCACCTAGAGCGTCTCTCACCTGAGAGGTGCTGCGCATGGCGAGGGGTGGGGTGAGCATCGGCCAGCCTTTGAAAGTGACAGGCCCCAGCTGAGACCACTACAGAGCCAGGATCCATATCAATCTGAGACTTGTACGTTTCAAATACTTTCCATATATTACAGGCACTCAGGTAAGAGGCACTGTAGGTGAGGGGAAAGCACCGGTCTGCATTTGAAAGTGAAGCCACAGCCGGGACTAATGCAGCAGCTCCACAGTAGTTGAAGCCAGGGCTTGTAAGTTTCAAAAGGCCCCTCCCTGCTCCCCCAGAATCTCTTATCTGAAAGGTGCTGTGGTGGGGGGAGTGCCAGCTGGCCTTTGAAAGTGTCCTTTCAGGCACTCTGCGGGGAAGGTTCAACTGGCCTTTGAAAGTACAGACCCTGGCTGGAGCCCTGCAGAGCTCCAGACCAGTGCTCCTGGATGGGGTTTGTCAGGGGTTTGGGGTAATACTTGCATTTTCAGGCCTGGAGCACCCAACTGGTCCTTGAGTAACCCGTTGGGTGCCTAATGACGTGTTCGAAAATGAGGACATTACCGGTGGGTACTAATTTTAGTACCCAATGCAGCTCTATTTGCAGCCAAACCAAATGTCAAAATGTTCAAGCAACTAATTTTTTGAATTAGTTTTGGTTTGTTCGGTCCATTCATTCTGTTCAGTTTTTGTTGTTGCTGTTTGTTTTGTTTATTTAATCTGTTTCTGATTTTCCATTTGTTTTCACCAGGAACAATGAAAATGAGCATTGGGAAATGAATGGTAAAATCTGGAAATGGTCAAAAAGAATGAACTGAAGTGAAGCGAACAAACCAAAAGTACCAAACCAGGCAATCGATCAAGATCAGCAGGTAGTGGCCCCAATCTTAAACACACTTGAGCATGGTCAAGCATCACTGGAATCAATGGGATTCACCCATATGCAAGTGTGTTTATGATTGAAGTCAGTGTTTGTTACTCAGTTTTGGGGCAATTTTATTGGTTTCCTTGTTTTGGTGGATACTGGTTTCAGCTCAAGCTTTCTTGACCTTAAAACCATCACCTATGCTTTCATTACCAAAAGACTGGACTATTGCAACACGATCTACATTGGGCTACCTTGGTTGCTGGTCTGGAGACAGCAGCTGGTGCAGAACGTGGCAGCCCATCTCCTGACATGGACGAGTTGCCAAGAGCACATTACACCAGTACTTTGTTCTCTGCATTGTACTGTAGTGCCTATAGTGTACTGGGCTCGATTCAAAGTGTTGGTTCTGACCTATAAAGACCTAAATGACCTGGACCCTGCATACCTGCGAGATCGCCTCACCCCCTGGGTCCTTGACCGGCCCCTGTATTTGGCAAGGGATGCCTGCCTTGGAGTCCCCAGGTATCCCCAGTTGGCGACGATTAGGGGGTCATTCTCAGTGGCTGCACCATAGCTGTGGAATTCCCTCCCGATGGAGGTCCATATGGCTCTGGACCTCCCCTCTTTCTGAAGACAGTGTAAGATATGGCTGTTCCACCAGGCATTTGGTGAGAGAGACAGGTGGTGGTGGTGGGGGATTAGGATGGGGGGGGTTGTGGCTCTGCCTATGTTGTAGGGATATGCGAACGCAGTTTGGATATTCGGAGTTCGGACCGAACTTGGTCTGTTTGGACGTCCGAAACGAACGTCTGAACCGAACCCCAAACAACTGAACAGTTCGGTCATGTTCGGGTGAGTTCAGATGAGTACAGGGTGGAGAAAAACATGACTGGAAGACCCATTCGGGCGGGAAAAATGTGACTGGAAGGGGGAGGCACTGAGGAGCAGACTTCCTGGCACCAGGGGTGGAGACCGGGGGTGGTCTCAGGGCCAAATGATACTGATATTGAAAAAAATCGATATCGGTACTGATAGCGCTATTTTGAATGTTCGGCAACATTCGGCCGAACTGAACTCCGTCAAACCGAACAACCGAACCCGAACTCGGTTTTTGAACCAAACGACCGAATGGCCGAACATCCGAACCATGTTCTGTTCGCACATCCCTACTATGTTGTTTTATGGTTTAAAATTATATTTTTATATTATGTATTTATTATGTATTTATTGATGTTTTATACATTGTTATGTTGTGAGCTGCCACAAGCTGCTGTGGCAGGAACGGGTGGCCAAGAAATTTAAGTAAGTAAGGAAGGAAGGAAGCAAATAAATGAATAAATAAATAAATAAATAAATAAATAAAGAGAATTCTATATTGGCCCTTGACAGAAGAATGACCTCAAAAATACAGTGCTGGCTACCTTTTTCAGGGTTACACTTAACATCACTGAAATGAGTTTTCCCGGGGCCAAGGGACAGCATTGGTGCTAAGAACCTGGAGGGTCACATGCCAGTTAATGGTTTGGGATCTTCCCAGCAAATAACTATTTTTTTCTCCCCTTCACAAGCCTATTTGTCCATATTTTAAGTTATTCATTCTATTTTACATCTTAGCTAGACAGAGTGCAAGCAAAATGCAAAAACAAAGCCCCCATCTCGATGAACTTACATTTTAAATATAAGTCACTTGTGTCATCTGAATATATCTCACTAAATTTACTCACTGTCATGTTGGTATTTTTAAATGTCTGCAGTGCTGATGACCTTCACAACAACTTCCTCTGAAGTGATGGCTTCGGAGTGATGGCTTTACTGCATGCTTAGTCTAGAGTTCTACCTTTTTCAAGCCTAAGGAAGGGTCCTGTGCGGCCCAAAAGCTTGCCCACCTTCACCAGTAGAAGTCAGTCCATTGAAAAATATAAACTAAACTACTTTACCCCCTCTCTTAAATGAATTTAAAGTTAAAGTCATTGAACTGAATTGTGCTAAAAATAATAATACATGCCTTCAGATAATGCATATCTGAATTAAAATTGCCTTGGTTCGTGTAAGTTAAAGATAGAATAAAATTATTTAACAAGTAATCCAAAGAGTCGATAAAATACTGAAATTTGGTCAATCAGATCCTAAATGAGAGGTAATGTCCTGATTTAAATTTAATCAAATTCATTAAACAGAAGATTCCAAGAGAAGAAAGAACTTATAACCGTTTTCTAAACAACTCTAAAATAAGAAGCAGACTTCTCAAATGAGAAAATTAATCAGAAAATGTCAGACCAAAGACCTTTGTGAGAAAAGAACTTTACGCTTTATTATCCAAGTTCTGTACAAGAACTGAAAAAGAAAAAAAGCAGAAACCAAGTGTTTGTAGTACCACCAAATGGTCGTGTTGAAAGCTCTTTCTTCTCAATCAGGGATGCCATCTAATGGACACTTGAATTACTGGAATCAAGGGCCAAGAAGTCATTTTATGTTGCTTGCCCGTGACAACCGGACACTGAAATTCCCTTCAGCCATTCAGTTACTATGACTACTACTTATCATTTCTATAGTGCGACTGGGCGTATACAGTGCTTTAGAGTTACAGATTTTTGGAGACAAGTCCCTGCCCATTGGTCTTACAATATAAGGTAGAACACAGACACACACACACATTTCCATTTTACAGATGGGGAACTGAAACTGAGAGGGTGTGACTTGCGTAAGGCCACCCAGTGAGTTCATGTCTAGGGAAAGATTTAAACCCTGGCTTCCCAGGAACAAGTCCAGCACTCTATATGGATATGGGAAACTATGTTTATATTTTTTAAAAAAATTATATTATTATTATTATTATTATTATTATTATTATTATTATTATTTTATTGCAGCTGTAGGCCAAATAGACAAAACATACAAAAACTCATTAAAGAAAAAGACATCAGCACAAACAATTATCAGAATCAAACCAGACATTGCTGCCCCCCTACATCAACATTTCAGACCCTGGCATGTCATGGTCATGACCCTATATGTAATTCCAGCAATTGTCTAAACTGTAAAAACAGTTTCCAGAGATTAAATGCGACCACAAGATATTGAGCTACCAAACTCATGATAGAGGAGTCCATGTCTGCTAAAGCCAACATACACAAGTTGGTCTCGGACCTGTCTGGAAACTCTTGCAAGAAGAAGGTCAGGAAATAAGAGTGAAGTGCATCGTATAGATGGCAACTAAACAAAATATGGGCTGTCGTCTTAACATGCTGCCTATGAAATGGACACACTCTGGTAGAAAACTCAATAGCACTAAACCGTCCCTCCAAAACCATGATGGGAAGTGCATTGAGGCGAGCACACATAAAAAGGTATTTGACCCATTCAGAAAGACCCAAGGTAAAGTACCTGGCCAGACGAGGACGGGAATCAATATAGGGGAGATAATCCACTACGTGGGGGATGCCCTTATAGTGGCCGTTTCCTCCTGCATATGACTATGTTTAAAAGACTATGCGGGCAGTTCTATGGGCCACTTGCGCCGCAAGCTCTGATTGCGCACACTCAGGTGTGCATGCGCTCTGAGCAAACAGCAGAGCTGTGCAGGGCAAAGCCGCAGTCAGGGCTGATGCAACCCCCGAGTCCACACACACCACAGAACAGGGGATGAAGCAGGCAAAGTTCCTGCCCCTTTGTTTCACTTTGTCCCTTCCTTTGCCCCGTGTGGTTCTGCAGTTCGCACATCACAGGGCGTAAGTTGGATCACGCCCGGTGCCTAAAGCCAGCTTACGCCAGCCACAGGATTGCACTCTATATGACTTTTCTTATGTTCTTATGTATGTGAATTTATGATGGAGAGACTTTGCATGACATGAGTAAAAACCTTTGAGCTAATTCCAAGTGCTCATCAAGCTGATTGCCCAGAGACAGGGGCTTTGGGGGGGTGTAGTATTACAGGAGGGGTGGGGAACTTTTTCCATTCAAGGGGCCACTTTGAAAGCTTATAAAAGCTCCGAGGGCCGCACAGAAGTTGAGACAGAGGTGCTTAAGGGATTCACTCAAGGAAAGGAGGGCCCAGATCATGGATCTATGCCATGGAACTGTTCCCTAGCCTGGTTTGCATGATCTTACCTCTGCTCCCTTCCCTGAGCTCAGTTTTTCTGTGACTGGAGTAAAGAACTGGATCCAAGAGCCAGATCCAGGAAATAGAAACAGGTTACATAAAACCTTGCCCCGGGCCTGGGATTCCCCACGCCTGTCTTACAGGGACTCACCCCAGGAAACTGCACCTTGTTACAGCCCTCTTCTTCCCTGTAGTTATGCTAAGCACATGCATGTTAGGGATGTGTGAACGCGGTTTGACGTTCGGACATTCAGAGTTCGGCCCGAATTGTGCAAGTTCGGATTGCCGAACCGAACGCCAAAACCGCCGAACACTTTGACTGCGTTCAGATGTTTGGGCAGGTAAAATCTGGCTGGCAGGCCCAGGGAGGGGGGGGGTCAGCTGAGGAGGGGTGGAGAGGCTTGAACTAGCAGCCAGCCTGCCCAATCACCATCCCTCTTTTCCTCAGACCACTGGTTTGGCAGTCTGAGATTGGCCACGGGCTAGGCTGAACAGAGCCAATGGGGTTTGTGGTAAGGCAGGAGCAGCAAGTAACAAAAGTAATTGCCCTCCCCGCCTTCCATATCATTCTGAGTTAGCCACTGATCCTGTCAGGAGGTGTTTTCAGAACTTTCCCTCTCCCAGCAGTTTTTGTTCCTCCCAATCCATTGCCATCTTCCTCCTATTTCACCCATTTCCACACATTTACTTCCATAGTTTCATTTATTTGGATTAGATTAGATAGATTTAGGTGTTATTTTTATTTTTTACCCCTCCCTGTGTTCTTTCTTGCATCTTCCATTGAATCCTTCCCTCCTCCCTGTATATATTCCATCCCTGATTCCCTTCCCCTGTTTTTCGATTTATTTAACATAGGATTTGATTGATTTAGGTTTCATTTCAGTTTTGTACGCCTCCCTGTGTTGTTTGCTGTAGCTGTCTGTGCCGCCCCCCCAAATCTGTAGCTAGATAGATAGATAGATAGATAGATAGATAGAGAGAGAGAGAGAGAGAGAGAGAGAGATTAGATAGTTACTATAGAAAGATAGTTGTAGGAGTTAACTTAGTTAGAGAGATAGATAGAGATAGTGTGTAGTGATTCTTTTTTAACATGTTATAGTGTGTTTGTAGGACTAGGCCTTTGTAGATGTTAGATAATATTCCATTTACTTCCATAGGTTTTAGAATAGTTAATAGCAGTTAGAGTTAGTGTAGATATATAAAATATTAGATTCCAAATTTGAATAAATACATTTTTAAAATATATAAAATCTATGTGTGCATTCTTTGCGTGGGAGAAATGGAGAAGGGAAGCAGGAGAGCCTGGTCTGCTGCCCATAAGGCAGGCAATGGGGCATATGGCAGAGGTTGCAGGGGCCGTGCCAGCGGAGTGACAGGCATCAGAAGCAGCCAGAAACCATCACCATGCCCCAAACTGCACAGGCCTGATTTTGAGAGACAGGCTTCACAGGCTTTCAGCAGTGGCACTAGGGGTATGGTTTGGCGTTGCCTCCTACCAGCATCATCTACTGCCATGCAGGGCACTGGAAGGCCTGCAAACCAGGAGGCTGCGGCTGTCTCTGCTGAGGCTGCAGGTGCAGGTGCTTCGGGGTCGGATGATCATCATGGGCCACCAGTGTCCCCCATTATTGATATGATCCCCAGCAGTCCTGGTGGCTCACAACTCAGCTGCTAGAGGCAGGACCCAATTCCCAGCTAATGGAAGTAGGGAGAGAAGTAGCAGTACCAGCAGCAGTACCAGCAGCAGCAGTTATAGGGGGCACAGGGGGAGTGGCAGCAGCATGGGCAGTGGATCAGCCTCAAAGTCCCAGTACTCCCCTTCGCAGAATATATCTCATATTGGGGACAGAAAGGCAGACACTAGTCCTGTGGAGGAGATGTCTGGTGCTGCGGCGATGGCTGTCCCTCTGAGAGCTGTGTTGCCACAAAGTTCTGCCCCTCCCATCAGCACTGTCAGTGGTGCATCACCCTTTGCAGGCCAGAAGGCAGGAGGGGGCAAAGAATCCACAATCTGGGTGCATTTTATGTTGGTGTGGGTGGATGATCCCAGGGAAGTGAAGTGTAGTTTGTGCCAGAAGGTGATGAAGCATGAGCAGGTGCTCACCAACCTTGGCACAACAGCCATAGCGAGGAACCTGAAGGCATGCCACAGTGCTGTGTTGCTAAGCAGGTAGGCAGGGGCACTGGACGCCAGTGCATTCCTGACTGCAGCGGCCAGTCATCCGCCTCCATCGGCTGGCAAGTAGGGATGGGCGAACGCGGTTCGGAAGTTCGGAGTTTGGCCGAACTCGGCCTGTTTGGACGACTGGACCAAACCAAACTTCCGAACATGAACTGGCAGAACCAAACTCAATCCAAATGGCAAAATGACCGAACAGTTTGGTCAGTTCGGATCGCGTTCGGGTGAGTTCGGGTGGCAAAACAAAGTTCACTGTAAGGTCAAACATGACAGGGAGGGGTAGTACTAGTCACTGAGGAGCAGACTTCCAGGCACCGGGGTGGAGAGGCTTGCAAGAAATGAAACTATCTGCCTCCCCCCTTCCCAACACCTTCTGAGCTAGTCACTGTTCCTGAACAGCAGGTGCTGAGTAGGATTATTAGATTGCTTTAAGTTTCATTTCAGTTTTGTACTGAAATGAAACTTAAACCTTAAACTGAAACCTTGTGTT
>QEPC01009827.1:260514-291316 GCA_003113815.1 Sphenodon punctatus | reverse complement strand
GGGGGGAGGAATTAATTGTATTTCATTGATTTCAATGGGGACACAGTGCCCCATTGAAATCAATGAAATAAAACCGGTACCGGATACCGGATTTAATCCGAGAATCCGGTTCTTTGAGAACCGGTAACCGGTAAATCCGGTATCCGGTAATGGCCCCGGGGTCTCACCCCTAATGCCTAGCATCCCAAGGAGGGCAGGATTTGCACGTGCCAGCCAGGGCCTTTCCATTTGCCATCCTTAACGCCCCAAGGAGGGCAAGGTTTACACGTGCCAGCCAGGGTCACCATCTCCCGTTGCCATCCCTAGCACCCCAAGGAGGGAGGACTAGAGGCATCATCATAAATGCATGATATTACTTAAGTGTTATTTATGTGTTCCTGTTTCAGAGAGGAATCGAATGCCGGCGCTGGTGCCACACCACGCAGGACAATGAGGCGGAGGTCACCAGTGCCACCCCCAGACAGGGGGTGGACAAGGTCCGATGTCTGGAGGTGGTTGGAGAAGCAAAAAAAATATGCCATCTGAAAGGTAAGGCACAGGGGCTGGAACAACAGGGAATGAATTGGATTGTTGCACTATGACCTGTAAGGAAGTCCCCTGCAGAAAGAGATTGGCCACCCACCCATTTGTGGAGACAGAATGCAGGCAGGACTTGACACAGACCATTGGTTTGACACAGTATGGCACTTCTTATGTTCCTATCTTTTTATGCTCTTTAGATCTGCCAGAAAAGATTCAGGAGGCAGAGAGAGGGGACCATATTGTGGCTAATCGCCCATATTGAAAAGCTCCACAGGGAGACGGTATCTAGGTGGCAGGACTCTGGCATGATCGTGGAGCACCAGCACCAGAAGAAGGGGGGGAAGGCACGCCAGAAGTGGTGTCATGTAAGCCCTTCCCCCACCTCCAGCTCCGATGTGGAGTCCCCTCAGGTGTCTGCAGCGGCAATGGCCTTTCGGGTGGAGGTGGAGAGGCCCACCTGGGACTTTGTGGCTTTCCCTACAGCAGCAAGCAGCCACCATGGAGAACCAACTGGTGGAACAGTTCCAGGAGGTCACGGTACGCGAACAGAAGGTGGAGGCATACTCACAGTACACACCGAGTACATCTCCAACGAGATGACCTGGAACTGTTCTTCCAGTTGGTCTCAACGTAGCAGGAGGCCATGGTAGGGCCGTGGATTTTGCCATCACACACGGCTACCAAATGCTGGTGGGTGTGACGCTCCCTGCCCCTAAGTCCCATGTGCCCCTGTTGCCATTCCCCCAAATTCCGGGAGATGGGCCCAGGGACTGAGTATGTAGATAAGTTTCCTTTCTAGTTTAAAATGTTTGGTTTTTGTTTTATAATGTTGTTGTTGTTGTTTTGTTTTGTTAATAAAAGTTATATTTGTGGTGTTATTGTTACGAGTTTTGCTTCACCTTTCCAATCTTTTATCCCTCTGTGTTGAAGTTCTGGCTGGCAGGTGGCAGAATCTCATATAGCTTGTCGATCCCTACCAGCACCTGGCACCACATGTAGCATTGTTAACATATTAACCCAAAGATGTGCCAGGCAGCAGTAGGGTCTCAACTTGCAGACAGTCCCCCAGGAGGGGCAGGGCTTGTGTCTGTGTGTGTGTGCCAGAGAGAAAGAGAGACAGGCTCTTTTGTCAGAGGGCATCCACCGGTGGGTGCATAGGAGTAGGGTGGTGGGGGTGCAGGCTTGCAGACGAGCGCTGGTGGCTACTTGCCAGTCAGGCAGGAGTAGCGGCAGCACCCAGAATGGAATGACAGCCCCCCGGTGACTGGAATGATGGTCTCAGAATCTTGTTGATGGTTCCTGGGACGAGCGGGCATGACTGCTTCAGGTACAGTGGAATGACAGTCTAAAGCCTATGGGAGTTGAATGATGCCCCTAAAATTAGTGCATGGTTGGGCAGACTTCATTCAATCATGTGATAGGTAGGTAGGTATTAGAACACACACAGGCAGGCATATAATACATTCCATGTTTTGTTATAATCCATCTCATTCTGGTAGGTTTGCTGCTGCTGGATGTGGGCATCAGGCACAGATGGGAGTTCTTCCTGGTTCTGGCAGGTGGCAGCTTGAGCTGGCTTCCCCTCTACCTCATCACTCTCGTTCTAGCGGGGAACCTCTTTCTCCCCCCCCTCTCTCTGGCCATATAGTGCAGGTGACAGCATGGATGGGATTCTGTCTGTCTCTCCTTCTAGCAGTGGAGAGACTTTCTCTCTCTCTCTCTCTCTCTCTCTCTCTCTCTCTCTCTCTCTCTCAGCAGCAACATGGGCAGGCAGACAGGCACCTTGGCATGAGAGGCAGGAAGGCTGACTGAGGGAGGCTTTGAGCTTGGTGGTAACCTGGGGTACAGAACCCTTGGGACAGTCAGCATATAGGCCTGGGGTCCATTGGAAGCAGAAGACAGTGGGTTTCCGGGGTACAGAACTCTTGGCACAGACAGCATATAGGCCTGGGGGCCATTGGCATCAGCAGGCATTGGTTGCCAGGGTACAGAACCCTTGGCACAGACAGCATATAGGTCTGGGGGCCATTGGCACTAGCAGCAGCAGACATTGGTTTCCAGGGTACAGAACCCTTGGCACAGACAGCATATAGGCCTAGGGGCCATTGGCAGCAGAAGACATAGGTTGCCATGGTACAGAACCCTTGGCACCGAGAGCATATAGGACTGGGGGCCATTGACACTAGCAGCAGCAGATATTGGTTGATGAGGCAGGCAGGCAGGTGGCATGGCATGGGAAGCAGTCAGGCAGACTGAGGCAGGGTTCAAGCTTTGCAACCTGGACGGGTGGGCAGGTAGGTAGCATGGCATGAGAGGCAGTAGGCCAGGCGGGCTTTGGAAGGCTTTGAGCTAGGCAACCTGGGTGGGCAGACAGGCACCTTGGCATGGGAGGCAGGAGGGTGGACTGAGGCATGCTTTGAGCTTGGCGGCAAGCTGGGAGGGCAGATAGGCAGAATGGCATGAGAGGCAGTAGGGGAGGCAGGCTGGAACACTGGCAGCAGGGCACTCAGATAGACTAGCAAAGACTGTGCAGCATGAGAGAGCAAGAGCCAGTCAGTGTCACGTAGGTGGGCTGAGATTGTGTTGCCATAGGCCGGCTGGCAGGCTTACAGTTTCCAAATGCCACCCTGCATCATGAGGTCAGTCAGATAAGGTGGCCGAGGCCGTCAAGTATGAGAGAGAGAGATGGGTGGGGGTGGGGGCAGGGCTGGTGCAAGGAAATGGGAGGGAGGTACAGCACCTCAGCAGCACAGGAGCAGTAGTCCTAGCCCAGATTGAGGAGCAGGAAAAGGAGCCCCGTCCCAAGTCTTCCCCTGGCATGGGATAGCATGTGTCACTCCTTGTCCAGGGGCAGCTCGGGGAATCCCAGCAGCAGAAGGTTGACCTTTAGGAACAACAACTGCTCCACCAACTTGGCCCCCAGTCTCAGGCGGTGCGGGGAACAAATGTCCCCCACCACAAAGAACACCCACTCGCTGGGGACACTGGTTGGTGGGCTGGACAAGATACCCGTGGCCACTTTTGACATGGCTGGCCACACATTGGCCTTACCGGTCCAGCAGGCCAAAGGATCACTGCTAGGATCAATGCATGGCTCCTCCTCCAGGTAGGTCTTCACTACTGCTGGGGAGCCATAATACTCCCTCTGGTAACTCTGGGTGGGCACCATCTGCCCCACTGCCCTCAGTCATGCTGCTTGCCCTTTTGTGCTGGGACCCATGCTCCCCAGAGTGCCCTGCACACAGGAAGAGCTGCTGGCAATAGGGGTCCTGCTGCTGCTACTCATCTTGCTGCTTGTGCTGCTGCTATCACTAGGGCTGGGGGCAGAGATAAACCCAGATGGCTGGAAGGGGTCACTGCTCCCACTCCCACCATCCACAGGGGTGTCCTGCTGCATAGTCCGGTCTGCCTGCCGGACCTTCTGCACCAGCGCACCCTTCCGGAGGCCATAGACCGCTGTCTCACGTGCCCTTGATCCTGGGGTCCAGCATGGTTGCCAGGACATATTCCTCCTGTTGCAGGAGCTCATCAAAGCGTGCCCTCTGCCCCACCTTCAGCTTCTGTGCCAGGTTAACCACCTCATTGGACATTTTCCTGACCTGAGGGCCACAATCCTGCCCCCGAGAATCTCGTCCAGACTCCCGTGGAGTCTATGGACCAGCAGGGTCACCTGACTGAGGGTGGCAGTGGAGCTGCTCACGGGTTCCGTCACAGCCAGGAATGGTCTCAGGATGAAGACCGTGTGAGCATGGATCTCCCATTCCTCCCTGTTGTACCCTGGAGGTGCCTAGATGTCTGTTTCCAGTTCCACCTGATGCAAGGTGTCTTTCTGCTTAAGAAGCCGCTTGAGCATCAGGAAGGTGAAATTCCACCTGGTGGAGACATCTTGGACCAGCTGGTGCACCAGGGACCCTTGCTCAGCCTGATTCTCCCAGAGGAGCTCGCTGCCCTTCACGCTCCTGTTGAAGAACCCCGCTAGCTTTGTCCCCCCATTGACCAGAGAGCTAAGGGTGTCTGGCCCAATCCCCTTATCCCCCAAGCCCAGAGCGTCCCTGACCACAAGATGGAGGGTATGTGTGGTGCAAGTGATGCTTGTGAAGCCCCCGTCAATGTCGTCTGCTGCTGCTGCTGCTGCTGCTGCTGCTGCTCTGCTGTGTCACGGGCCATGTGACCTGGCAATCAAATGTCCGCTGCTGCGCTTCTTCTGCCTCTGCTGTGCCATTGGTTCTGCACCTGGGTAATCCAATCTCTGCTTCTGCTGCTTCTGCTGTGCCATGGGTTCTGTGCCCGGACAATCCAATGTCTTCTGCTGCTGCCACTGCTGCCTGTGCTGTGCCATGGGTTCGGTGCCACAGAAATCCAATGTCTACTTCTGCTGCCTCTGCTGTGCCATGGGTTCTGTGCTCTGGCAATTCAATGTCTGTTGCTGCTGCTGCTGCTACCGGTGGGTCTCAGATGGCCAGCCATGCCCCCACGGGCACCTTCAGGTGCCAATTGCTGAGCCTGCCTAACCGGACAACCCAGGATTCCAAGGCCCAAGCCTTCCCTGTCTCTGCTGCTGCTGCTGCTGCTGCTGCTGCTGTGTCTCTGACGGCCTGCCATGCCCCCATGGGCACCCCTGGAGTGCCCCAAGCCTCCAGGATGGCCGAACTTTCAGAATGTTTAGGGGGGGGTCTGAACTCCATGGCACCAAACCCATGTAACCGAGCTAAGTTTTCGGGCCGAACGCCCGAACGGCCAAACATCTGAACCCCGTTCTGTTCACACATCCCTAGTGCACGTGCATCTGTGACTTTTCAACTTCATGAATGTGTCCCTGTCTCCCCCTTTGTTTTACTGTGTTCCTTCCTTCATCTTCCCTACCTTGACTTTCCTAAATTGTAAGTAGAGCTGAAACGAGCATCTGGTTTAGTACCTGTAGGTAGTAGTCACATTTTTGGTTATGGTTTTGATACCCCAAAGCCTGAAAAAATCACACACACACCATCTCCACAAATTTCTAAAATTTGGAAGCGGAAATCAATAAATCAGGACTGGAGGTCTAAAATTTGGGATAAAACAGTATTTCAGTATGTTGGTATTTTAGTATTTCAGGTACCTGATCAGATACTGTTTTGAGTCCTGAAAAGTACCCAAAATTTTTGAGTTGAATCAGGTACTGTGAATTCGATGGATGTACCTGTTTCCATTCTAACTGTAAGCCCACTTGGATGGGTCCTGTCTACAATTAATGGTTATAAAGTGCCAGGTACATCACTTAGACTATATAAATACTAATAATAATGCTCCTAATAATATTAATATTTACTCAGAGAACTGGGCTGTTAGTCTCTGAAAGTTAGCACTTAGTACTTTTCATAGACAGTCAGGCATCGGAATGTTGGGAAGTTGATTCTCCTCACATCTCTACTAATTTAAAAAAATATATAAATTTGTGTCTAACTGGAGCAACTCCAGAGGAGCTGCAAAGAGGTCTGAATGAGTCTCCCTGGCATCAGAAATGTAGAGTGCAATGGCATGGGTCAAATTTATAGAAATTTTAAAATAAATTAACATGTTAGGTTCTGAGGAGATATTGTAAACTGTCCAAAGTAATAAAGTCAGCAATGCATGGCATTACTTTTCCTCTATGAAGAGCTTGAATAAATAAGTCATTTATAGAAATGAGCAGAAAAATATTAAATGAATATCCCAAGAAGCATGGGGGGAAAAAAAGCTAAAAGAGAAATTGAATTTTCCCGTGAGTTTCAGAGAGAGAGAGAGAGAGAGAGAGAAAGAAACTGTGGTTTGTGGGTTTTATACATAATTTATAAGAGAAATTGTTCAACTCACTCAGGTATACAACATATCAACTTTGCAGGTTTGGGGAGGAGATTAAGCAAGCTGTCTTCTTTTAATTGAAATCAAATACAGGCAGGAAATAAAATTACTTTTGCCTATGGAAGAATAAGGCAATGTCACATGGCCAGCAGCCTTCTGAACTTTACTATGGGGCTTTCTTCTGCAAAGTAAACTTGTGCTTCACTTGATTAGTAGTCACAAGATGGGGACACAGAAAGCATGCCAGTTGTGGCCCCTCTGGAAGTTCTATGAGGTCCACATACCCAGTGTTGAAACAGTGATGAAAAGGATAAGGAAAGGACTGCTTGCCTCTATGGGTCAAGCTGTGGGCCTCACTGTAGCATCTATGGAATATAAAAGACTTAGAAAAGAAGGGCCAATGGAGTCTAATACAGGGCATGTTTAGACATCACAAAGATCGGCTGTCAAAGCCCCTAGGCACGTGTTTGGCTGTTGTGTGTAAGCACCATAACAATCCCAGCACCAATTTGGCCATCCGTTGAACACACAATGTGAACACCATTGTATCACAAGGACAATTTGTGTGTTTCGACTGAACACGTGGCCAACACTGCGTCTAACGATATTGCGTGGCGTGTTAGCAGGTACAACATGAGGCACAAGGTGGAAGCACTTGTGTGCTGAGATTGGGTGGTGAGCAAAACACCGATTTTCCCCAAGTTAGACTGTGTTCTAAGCAGCGCCACATGGTGAACACAGGGCCAAACCGGTGTTTGTATCAAGTTCAAAACATACATTCAGACACCCGTTGACGTTATGTCTAAAGACACCCACTGAAGAAAGGAGTTGGGGGAGGAATCTCTTGGCCATTTCATGAGTGGAATCTGCCAGGGAGAACCCCACCAGCAAAGGGAATATAATCAGAGGCTGAGACTGCTTGCACATGAGTCGGGAGGTGGGAAGGAGTTCCAGGAGCTGAGACCGCAGCAGGGGACATTTTGGGAAGCTCTGCTCTTGTGCAGGGGAGAGGGTTTAGCCCATTACTGGCATGATGTCCTTCGCCCTGTCATCCAGGAGGGACATCATTCCAGAAATGGGCTAACCCCCTCCCTGCACACAAGCGGAGCTTCCCGCGATGCCCCCTGCAACAATCTTGGTTCGCAGAATCCATCCACCCACCCGCACTTCTCAACTTGTGTGTAAATGGCCTGAATTTCCATACTCGCATACCAGTGGTGAGAAGAAACGTTCTGGAAGATGAATGTGTAGAAGTAGGAGTCTGGGGTCTCCAATAGGGATGTGTAGAACTTACCTTTTTTGTTTTTGTTTTCTGGTAAATCCATCCATTTTGGTGTTTCCATAAAACAAAAGGTTGTTTTGTTTACTTTTTCATTGTAAAACTATAAAAAAAAATAAAAATCACTGTTCATGTGCATAATGACCACCAGACTCTTCTGCACATACACAGCCTTTTCAAGCATCATCATTGCCACTTTGGAAAAGGACAGCTGGTGTGTGCCTGCGCAAAATGGCCACTTGCATGTGCAGACCAGCTGCCCTTTTCCAAAAAGGTGGCATCACTGCAGATCCCATTTTGGAAAAGGGCCATGCATGTTCAGAATGACCCCAGTGACAATCGCTCATGCACAGTTCTTTTTTATTTGTTTGTTTGTTTGTTTGTTTCAAACAAAAATTAATGAAAGCAAATGTATATTGTTTTGTTTATTCATTTATTTTCAGTGCTTTAGTTACTGGGCATATTTACACACGCCTTAAAGTGCTGGTCTTTCAATCTTCTTGGTTTACAAGTCTACAAGTAAGTTCTGGATGTATTCTTCACACACACACTGCCCTGAGGCAGCCTAAATTACCCGCAGCTGTAGATGTGCGGGGCTGCCATGGAAACCAAGTGACCACAGCTGCCTGGAGCAAAGCAGTTTACCAGGAGAACGTTTTACACACAAAATTTCTGGGAGAAGTTCTATGCAGAATTTCAAAGAGCCAGATGTTTAAGATCTGGGTGAGTGATTTAGACACAGAAAGTTCGGGTTGTAACAGCAAACATTCAGAAGAAATGTGTGTGTAAAACACCCATTCAAATGAATGGGGCTCCATTCATCTTAGTAACTAATAAAAACAAAATAAATTGCACAGTTTCCACAGCTGGCTACAGCGAGTTGTGGAAAGCCCAGGATGGAACAGTCATTCTTCGTCAAAGGGCCATGGATCAGAACCTCTGTGCTAAGAGAGAGAAGAGATAAAATAGTGTCAATATATCTTCTGTTGGAGCAAGTCAAGTTGGTGGAGGTGTGCACAACTCCACCAATTTGATGTAGTCCAATAAAAGATATCTCCACACTATTGTGTCTCTACTGCCTATATTTGGGACCAACACAGCAACCATACTCTCTCTACTAAGGTGTTAGTATTGATTTACAAAGCCCTTCACAGTCTGGGCCCCTCATATCTCGGGGACCACCTCACCCGCCGCGCCTCACAGCGATCCCTTCGGTCCACCGGGGGCGCCTTTCTAGAGGTCCCACGTGTAAGACGGGGGGCCACAATGGAGAGGTAGTTCTCAGTGTTTGGGCCACGGTTGTGGAACTCCCTCCCGGAGGAGGCTCGCCTGCCACCGGGCCTCTTGGCCTTTCTACATATTTGCAAGTCTTGGCTGTTTGCCCAGGCCTTTGAAGGGGAGGATGGGGGGTGGGTTAATTTCTGTGCGGGGGTGTTTTAAATTTGTTTTAATTAAGATGTTTTAGACTTTTTATGTTAAAAAATTATTTTATATTATGTTGGAAGCCACCCCGAGATGCCGTAGGCATGGGGGGGAGGCATATAAATATAAGGAAATAAATAAATAAATAAATAATAAAATACTACTAGGGAGAAGGACAGAACCAATTGGGTAAAAGAGAAAGGACTTGATACTGGATGAGGAAGGACCTAGAGGTTACATGTTGTATGAAGAGCTGAATCAGATACTCACAATAAAAGGGATACCTGCCAAATTTGCGGTACCTGATTTGACTTGAATATTTCAGGTACTTTATACCCAAAAAGGTGATTGATCAGGTACCGAAGATACTGAAATACTAACATACCAACATACCGTTGTCTTCCTGATTGTTCAACATCTGGTATGAGATTTTAGAAAACGTTTCGGGTATTTTCGGGGGTTTTCGGGTACTCGTAAAACAAAATTTTGCATTTTTTGCATACTTGGACAATTTTCGGGTAACAACTTGGATATCTAAAATGGTACACAAAAATGCAAGTTTTACCCATGAGTATCAATCCGGTACCCATTTCAGCTCTATTTGTGTGCACTGACTGAATTATCTCCAGCTCAAAACAAACGAGCTCAACTTGCCTTTTGTGTGAATGGATTGGTGGGTATTAACAGAGGGTTTGAACAGACATCACACTGGCCCCGTTTGGCCTACTTTGGTCCAACTGGGAGAGCGTGATGCCTGAACATTTGTTCTGGGTCTGCCAGATGTGGACCCAGAACAAACCCTGCCCAGGATGGTGGCTGGGCTGGAAATTTGGGACTGGAACAGAGCAGGCCCACAGTCTGCACCCAGCTGCAACACAGCAGGACCAGAGCGGGTAGAACCAAGTGGAAACATTTTTTCCCCAACCCTGCTTCTCCCAACATGGGGGGTTGCTATGCCGGTTTTCCATGGCTGCCTGTAACAGGCAGGCAGGCAGGCAGGCAGCCATGGCTGCCCATCATGACAGAGGACGGTGTGATGCCAAGAGCACAGGTGCATGACCGATGGGCTCCCCTGTCGCTCCCCACCCCATCTCTGTCTGGGTCAGGCTATGGGGAAGTTTGTTTCTGTGGCTGGAGCTGATCCGGCCAGGGGAAGTCCTCCCTCACTCCCCCAAGTGGGGCAGATGTCGTTGTGACATCAGTTAACACCCAGAGTCTTTGACTCCCTACACTGTCTTTACTCCTTTCAGGCTGACCCCAATGTGTATAGGCTGTCACCGTGGTCTGCAACTCCCACCCTGAACACATTTGCTCTGCTCCTGACTTCAAATCCCTCCTCAGAGACTTCTCTCTACCTTCAGACATTCCCTAGCACCTCATCCCAACAGACCCCTCACTGATGCTTATTCTACCAAGCATTCAAGGTCCCATTCCCATTGTAACTAAGCTAAGTATATGTATTTAGGGGTGTGGCTTAGGTGGTAGAGTGCATTCTTTACATGTATAAGGTCCCAAATTCAATCCCCAGGATCTCTGGTAGCACACCTGGGTGAGGCCTCTGTCAGGGATCCTGGAGGGTCTCAGGTGACACATCTGGGTGAGGCCTCTACCAGAGACCCTGAAGAGCTGGATTTGAAACCCTGCTGCCATGTCAGGTTGTGACAATACAGGGCTAAGATGGACCATTGGTCTGACTCAGTTAGGCAACTTCTTATATCTTACCTGCAATGTCTCAAATTCATGTGCCCCTCTCTTGTCTCTCCCTTGTTCATCCTAGTTGTAAGACCCCTGGTTCAGTGACCTGTTTCTAATTTAATGATGTTTCAGTGCCACGTGCATTGCTGGTGCTATATAAATAACGATTATTTATTAGGTATTGTTATTGTCCTATCACCAAGCCAGAGCAATGTTCTCTGCAGTGTACAGAGAGAAGTGGTGCAAAGTTATTTCTCTAGGTTGGAGAGGAGGCAGTTACTCCAAGTAAGACAGGAACCAAGGAGATGGCTGGCAGCAGGAATTTGGATTAATGAGAAATAGGAGGCCGCTGTGGTGAATGAGCTGAAGTGGAGAGAGACCATAGAGAGGGGGAGTAGTGAAATACGCCGAAAGGGCATGAAACAATTAAAAGGAACAGGCATGGAGGAAAAAGTGTCAGCACAGAAGCAGAAAGGAAGATAAGTTCTTTACTTAAAATGGGGAAATAAATCAGGACGGACAGAAAAGTAATTTTAGTCAGTTAGGCAAGCGAGAGAAAAAGCAGGGCTTCGAGACAAGTGAGCTGAGGCCCGGTATCAGGCAAAGGAGCTAGATTAGTAGGAGCGAGGGGAGGAGAAGTAGGAAGCTGTCTGAATGGGCTGTGGCTTGGCTGCTTTAAGATAAGCTTTGCATTGTTGGTCTGCGTGGCTAGCCAAGTACAGGGCTCTTCTGCGGGGTGCACTCTCTGTGGATGGAAAACGAGGGAAGATTTAGTTCTGCCTTTACTGCAGGCTTAGGATATGATACACAAAAGTCCCATTCCTGTGAACTACTGGAGTCATAAAATGGTAGCTTGCTCAAAAGCTTCCCCAAAGTGCGGCTCTAGGGGTACCTTCAGATAGGGGTCATGCCAGGACCCTCAAGCCTGGGTGTCCCACAAGTATATTGAGTGCTTAAGACACTGGTGTGGAAGGTCCTCAGGAGTGGGGGGTGGGGGAAATGATTCCATCTTTCCCACCAGGGCCCCTTCCCACCTAGCTATGTCCCTGCTTTCAAATATGCCAGTTTTTAAGTCGTCAAACGGGTGGGAAGCACGGTCGGCGGTCGTTTGTTTATAGAGCTGAAATGGGTGCCTAGAAAACTTGGGAAACCCATTCAATAGACCCTATTCTAACTGACAGCGGTGGCTCAGGTTAGGATCGTAGCTATAAGTGAGGTAAGTGGGGCCACCTCCAAGGAAGCCCGATAGGGCCAGCAGCATCAGGATATCAAAATGTCCTGCCTTATCTCTGCTGGAGCGTCTTATAACTGCTATGCTTTGGGCCAAGGCGAGAGCCAGTGCCGGTAATAAAATTGAATTGAATTGACTATAACTTCTTCAGTGAGGCAGGAACAGGAGACCCATTAGCGGGGGTGGACGCAGGTGGGAAGAGGCCTCCCCCCTCCCTCCCCCCCACCACGTCAGAAAAAACCAAGCGGGGAAGTTCTTCACTCAACTGAGCAACACACGGGCCGGGGAGATGCAGGGAGCACCCAGGAGTCCAGAGCAGAGGTGAAGTAGCCCGGCCAGTGAGGCAAGTCTGGGGAGATTTAACCAAAATCTGACGGTAAGATCTGTACAACAATCGAACAAGCTGCCTAGGGAGGTTGTAGGCAGCCTCTCCATCACTGGAGGTTTTGAAAAAGAGACTGAACCGCCATCTGTTTGGGGTATTATAGCTGTAATCATCCTGCATCCAAGCAGGGGGTCAGACTGGATGACTCTAGAGGTCCCTTCCCACGCCAAGATTCTTTAACTCTATGGTTCTTCTTCTACCTCTCTGTAAGCCAATTCATGCTCTGTTTTCTCTCTGTGTTTCCAATCTTTCCTGGCCCCTCAGTGTTATTCTTCTTTCCTCTCTGGCATTCACAGCATTTCCCAGTTTAGCATCCCCCTTGCAAAATTCATTAACGCGGCATTTACACCTTCCTCTAAATCGTTAATGAAGATGTTAAATAAGAGTGAACCCAGCACAAATCCCCATTACACACCTCCCTCTCAACTTGATACATTGCCATCTATTATTACCCTTTGTTTACAGACCTTCGGGCACTTTTCCTTCCATATGACAGTGTTCATATCCAAGTCAATTTGAATTAATTTTCTTCGTCCGCTAATTTTGTAACTCATTCAAAAAAAGCAATCAGGATCATCTGGCAGCATTGGCTCCCTCTGCTTCTACTCTTTTTATGGGTTTGTAGTTATTTTTCTTGTAACCCATCACTCACTCTCTCCTTTGTCTCTAATATATTTGCTTTCTGTTTGCAATCTATGCCCTGGAAGACAAGCCCATTCTTTTTATTTATTATTAATACAATACCCCCAAACCATGCCAGTGGCTTGCTATAAGAAAAGAAGGTATAATTCTTGCCCCCCAACGGACTTATCATCTAGTGCTGGATGTTATTATTAGTGGTTACTTCGAGTTTTCTTCCAAAGGAAATGGAAAGAACTGATTTTACCACAGGGAGATCAGGGACTATCACACTCAGCCACACTCTTTTCTCTACTTCTAAGGTCCTCACAGGATATTTTTACACTTGATGGCTTGAAGAGCCCGTGCTTAAGCCTCACTACAGGCAGGGGTTTTCCCAGCTGCCGAACAAACACTGGTGAACGGGGACGGGGAGAGAGTGGAGGATATGTGGAAGTGGGTCTGTGTGGCCCCTCCCCAGAGCTCCTCAGCGTGGCCCTGCCTCCTCCCTGATAGACAGGTGTGGCGGCCTATCAGGCTGATTCACCCACCTAGAATTTCTCCGGCCAACAGCCAGGGTTAGGTGGAGCGGGCCATCAAACATGATGGACCACTTTACTGTGGTCCAGGCTAGTCTTTACTGGCCGGTGGCAGGGCTTAACCTGGGATGTGTGCTGGCAAGGAGCCCAGCGCACATCCTGGGTTAAACCCTGCCACGGACCAGGGTTACCTCTGATCCGACGCGTGGAAAACATCTGGCGGAGGGGAGTAGACGTGACATCACTGCCAGTGGCCACACTGGGGTAAGCGTGGCCATGGGAGGTGGTATTACATCTGAAAATACCCACAGTGGCCACCAATTTCACCAGGGAGGGTAGCATTTGGGGGTTAAAAACCCTCCCAGCGGGGCCCCAAACAACCTTCTAAAGGGCCTCACAGAAGATACACTGAGGGAGTAGTGCCATGCGGAAGAGGGAGGAGCCACCAGGGACCTGCAAATTCAAAGTCCAGTCCTGGGAACAGGGCCATGTTGGTGCGGTGGGGAAAGAGTCTGTCACACCCTTTTTTGAGGTAAACTGCTCCTTATGGAGAGCTGTGATGTCACAACATTCCACAGAGAATGGAGCCATGTCAGGAACGGCCTTTTCTGATGTAAAACAGCAGTTATGAAGTAACATGTTCCATTAGTTACAGGAACAAATGGAGCCCCATTCTTGTTCATAACTAATGTTATGAAAACAGATGAATAAGGAAACAATTGTCGTTTGCTTTCATCCATTGTCATTTCAGGTGACTATTACAACTAATTCGCTCCCTACATACTTACTCCTCTTGTGCTGTCAAAATAAATTGCCAGGGGGACCTGACGCCACCTATAACCACCACTAAAGGCATCTGGCAGGGCTGTGTTTTGGCTCCAGCCCTGTTTAATTATTACATTAACGATGTGGCTTCCCTAATGGTGGACTCAAGGTATTTTCCTCCCAAAATAACCGACAAAACGATAGGGTGTCTCCTGTTTGCAGATGATGTGGTTTTGCTGTCACAAACGCAATTAGGCCTAAAACGCCAGATAGTGGCTTTCATGTCATTCTGCAAGGCCATGAAACTTACCATCAGTACTCCCAAATCAAGGGTTGTGGTCTTCACAGCCAAAAGGCAGAAATACAATTGGACTATCAAGGGGGAAATATTCCAGCAGGTCCCCAGCTACCGTTATTTGGGACTATTGTTCCATCAATCAACCCAGTGGAAGTCTCATGTACAACGTGCCATTTTGACTTCTAAGGGCCCCTCCAGAGCATTGTTGGCCTTTTTTGCCCGGGCTGGCAAGTCAGCCTGCTATACAGACATTTAATGCAAAAGTCCAGGCTCAGGTGTTGTACGGTGCGAAACTTTGGGCCCCTTTTTATGGCAAAAACCTTAATGCAGTACAGGCAGGGTTCTTACGGGCTCTTGTACATGCACCTAGAGGCACGCCATATGCAGCAATAAGAGCCGAATGTGGCCAGCTTAGCTGGCAGCAAACTGCATTGGAACGTGCCTTTGGGCTATGGTGCAGATTGTCTGATACCCACTCTCCCGAGCTGTTGCGTGCCATTGGGCTGGATGGCAAATCCTTGGCAAATTGGATAATCCTTGGCAAATTGGTATCCAGAAAGACTTGGCCCGTATGGGGCTTTCACCAGAATATCTTGCCCTGGGAAGGAGGTCAAGACCAGGTCTCGAGACATCTATAGGCAAACGGAAATGGGTACAATAACTGACTCCCCACATATGTCATAATATTCTCGTTTGATTCCTGATCTAGGGCAGATGGCCAATTACCTACAGGCCCAGATTTCTTTCCGGGGCAAAAATTTAATTCTGGCTGCTCGATGCAATGCTTTACCCTCCCAGGTGATGGAGGGGCGGATGGCGGACATTCCTTTTTCTTTAAGACGTTGTCCCTTTCACAGTCAGTCAGTGGAGACAGTTGGTCATATGCTACTTAATTGCCATCTCTATGACAACTTGAGACATCAACACCTGAAGGAACATTTAGATAATCTCCCGGGTTGGACTGAATTGGAGATTCTCTCTTTCCTGTTGGATAGTACAGATAGGAGCATTATTAAATCTATAGCCATTTTCCTTACTCATATGATCCAAGCTAGGGAGAATTTCTTGGCATTTAAAAGCAGCTAAAGCCAAGATAGCCTCTTTGTTGTCATGCCAGCAATTTGTTATGATAACTGGCTAAATTTGTGTTATATGTTGATTATACGAATTTGTATACTTTATCAGGTGAATCGATTTGTTGTAGTATACAGCTGTTACTTTATGTGAATTGTAAATTTTATTTGTGAAAACGCTATGGCCATTGACTATGTGTGATAATAAATCTATCTATCTATCTATCTATCTATCTATCTATCTATCTATCTATTGTCATTCAAAAATAAAAAATAATATTTTTTAAAGTTTGCATGCGCAAAATGGTCATCAAGGCTGTTCTGTGAACATGTACTCTTTTCCCAAGTGGCGTTGGCAGCGTAGGTGCCATTTTGGAAAATGGCACACACGTGCAGAATGGCTCTGGGGGCCATTTGTGCATGTGCTGTGGTTTTTTTAAGAAAAAAATGTTTTAATTAAAAATAAAAAAAATAAAAAATCACTGTGCATGGGTCAAATGACTGCTGGACCATCCCGCACATGCATACCCTTTCCCAAAATGGCACTGGCGCCATTTTGGAAAAGGGCTGCATATGCACAGAATGGCTCTGTGGCTATTTGCGCATGTGTGGCAATTAAAAAAAAAATCATATTTATTTTTTATTTTATTTTTTAAAGAAAAAAAAAATGGTAGGGTCATTTATGAAAACACCTTGAACATGAAGGTGTTTTTGTAAATGAAAACAAAACCAAAAATGGTAGGAGTGCCTTCTGCACACCCCTACATGGAGTGTCATGGTATCATGATAAGAACACAAGAAGTGCCATAGTGGGTCAGAACAATAGTCCCATTGAGCCCAGCATCCTGTCTCCGAGAGTTGCCATCCTCAGTCACTTCAGAGAAGTACACAAAGGGTCACAATGAACCGATCAATTTCCTGGTGTTCACTCCCAGACCCTGACAGTGAGAGTTTGCATCCTCCAACTGACTTGACTAATAGCCATTAATGGATCTATCATCCAAGAACTTATCGACTCCTTAATAAAACCCACCTCTGCTACTAGCTGTCAGAGGGGTAGGGGGAAAGGGGATAGGGATTGAGAGTGGGACTAGGTACCCAAATCGGGGACCTTTCGAAGCTAGCACAATACCTCCAGGAACACCTTGGGCTCACCAATAATCCCCTCAGGTTCATGGGTGGACTTTCCTCCTGAGTTAGAAGGCAACCCTTTTCATCATAGGGGAGGAGAGAATATGCCAACCCAAGGGGGAGGGGGAAATAGAAGGGATTCTCACAAACCAACACGTCCAACCCAGACCACGGAGTGAGAGACACAGTGCGGAGTGACACAGTGCTATGGGAGGAGGGGAGAGGGACCAGGTGCGAGAAGATAGGGGTGGAAGGAGGGGGGGAAATGGGAGGAGACTAGGACAGGACAAGGAGGGGTCACCAGACTGAAGGGAGGGACAAGGGCAGAGGAGTATGGACAAGGAACCACCAAGGACTGAACCAAGGATAAGGGAGGGGTTTTCTAGGGAAAGGGTACACTCTTACCACAATCACACAGGAAGAGGGGAAACCAGGCAAGAAACACAGTATCAACACACTCGCACCAACAATCCAACTCAAGACAATCACTTAGCTTTTCCACACAGGAACAAGGGGCCAGCTTCTCTCAACAATTACCGGCGGGGAACTGGTGCCCTGCCGGCATCTTTATCTGTTGCCTGAGCAGCTCTAAAGGTTGCACCTGTGAATCGTCAAGGCCCCGCCCCACCGCTGCAGGCGCCCCGCTGCTAAGCACGCGCTGCGTCGGAGCAGGGCAGGGCTCATCATATGGAGGGGCTGTGCCTGTGGGGGGGTGGAGCCTGTGGTGCTAATTGCGGGGCATCCTGCTGTGCCAGGGTCAGGGTCCTGGTCACTACTGGGGGAGTGCCCCCCCCCCCGGAGTGGGGCAGGGTAGTCTCTCCACCCATCGTGGCCTGTTGGGATGGATAGAAGTCCTCCTGCCATCGGGGCACACAGTGAGAGCACGGCGTGACACTAGCCAGTTAGTTTCATGGAGTGTCCCCTAGTCCTAGTATTATTTAAGAGGCTAAGTAAAAACTCCCTATTTACTTGTTTCATGTCACTTATGATTTTATAAACTTCTACCATATCCCCTCTCAGTCATCTCTAGTTCAAGCTAAAGAACCGTAACCTATTGAGACTCTTCTCATATGGAAGCCTTCCATACCCTTGATCATTTTTGTTGCCCTTCTATGCACCTTTCCCCTGATGCTCCATTGGGCAGAGCCACATTAGAATGAGGTCAGGGAAGTCCGCATGGCCTACCTCCTTTCTGATGTTACCATTCCAGAAGGCCCCAGGAGCCTGTCTTTCTCTCTGTGAACGTAAGCACCACTACTTGACCCAAAGAAACCCAGGCTTCCCCTGGAGTCTGGAGGCTCTAGGTCAAAATGTGATCCCTCCATATGAAACCAGAACTATGACAACTATACCTGAAATGGGTACCCAATCTAGTATCCATGAGCAGTCCCCACAATTTTGGGTACCGTTTTGGGCAAACAAATCAGTACACAAATACCGTTTGAGTGCCTGCATAACTGAAATGTCAGTCTCTGGGTTTTGAGTACCAAAATTACACAAACACACACCCCTACCCTCCTCCAAAAAAAATGCTTGAAAAACTTTCCAACATCTGAGACTGGAAGTTGAAAATGAGGGACCAAAAGTTGAAAAATTGGGATGAAAATTATATTTGGGTATTTTGTTTGTTGATATAAGTAGCCAATAAGTTGATTGGGTAGCCAATAAGATAACATTTTGGGTACTGAAAAGAACCGGAAATTTCCAAGTCGACTCAGGTACCATAAATTTGATGGTGTAGTAGAGCAGGCTAGAGGGAGTCTGACCTTTTAAGAAGGTTAGCACCAGACAAAGTAACACCAGCAGAGCAAGCCAGGTGCTTGGCAGCACTGGATAGTGCCCTAATAGGCACCAGCTGAGATAGCCTTCATGGCTTGGCTAACAGAGGGCCTGATTGGCATCATCTGTGCTGAACTGGGAGTGGTGGGGCCAGCCCAGAGATCAGCAGACTGAACTGAGAGCTCAGTGGCAGGATGATCTGGAAGGAGACCAGAGGGTGGAAACCCTGTCTCCCAAGGGCTCTAGAGAGGTGAGAAACAGGATGGGATCTGCCTCTTATCTGGTTTCAGGATGGGGAACCCTGAGGAAAATAAGGGGCAGATGCAAGGGGGTGTGAGCAGGGTAGACTGGGAGGCTAGGGACTATGGACCCTTGAGGCACCAGGGTCAGGCTTCAGGTTTCTAGTGTGACCCAGGGAAGGGCTAGGACTCCAGGTGGAAGGACCTAGCTAGCATGTTGAGGAAGCCAAGGGAGTGTGGGCTTTGGGGAGATGCCAAGGGTCATGTCCCAGCTTCCCAGGTCTCTGGTGAGCACAGCCCAGAAGCAACATAAAACATCTTCCCCAGAAGGGGCAAGAACAGTGATAGTGGACCCCATCAGGCAGAGGCCTTAGCGGACCTGGCACTACTCCTTGGTTGGATGTTAATTTCCTAAATTGAGATCTAGAACCGGCAGCAAGGATGTCGCCAGCGCAGAGAAAGGGAGCCAGTAAGTGCTATGAGTACCTCTCCCGAACACTACGCTGCTACCGACGGGTAACTCTCCTTTTTTGCAGGTCCTCATTATAGCTCTAGTGGGAACCCTATCGATTATAGAGTGAATGGAATCAGAAACATTAGAATAGTGAAGATTAGAGCAATACGTCAGATGTGATTAGCAGTGGGGAGGACCATGGGGTGATCCCCTGAGTTTATAGCGCTGGTGCTATCAGTGACAGTTCACAACCCGGTCAGTTCAATGGGACGGTCATCCATGCTAAATACTGATGCTGAGCCTAAGCTGTTACTTGCTGGAGATTTTTTTAAAAAAAACCCAGCTGGACAGCGCTCTGTCAGGAATGTTGTAGCTCTAGTCATGACTCATTGGGCATCTTTAGACATAACAAAGATCAAGTGTCAAAGCACCTAAGCACATGTTTGACTGTTGTGTGTAAGCACCATAAAAATCCCAACACCAGTTTGGCCACCCGTTGAATACACTATGTGAACACCATTGCATCACAGGGACAGTTTATGTGTTTCAGCTGAAGATGTGGCCAATGTTTTGTCTAATCATACTGCGTGGCGTGTTTGCATGCACAAGACAGGGAATGAAGTGGCAGTGCTTGCGTGCTGAGATCGGGTGGAGAGCAAAACACCAATTTGCCCCAAGATGGGCTTTGTTGTGTAAGCAGCGCCACATGGTGAACACAGGGCCAAATCGGTGTTCATAACAAGGTCAAAACACACATTCAGACACCCATTGATGTTATGTCTAAACACACCCATTATTATTTAGGGATGTGCAAACTCGGTTCGGATGTTTGGAGTTCGGCCCGAACTCAGTCTGTTCAGACTTCCAAAACAAACGTCTGAACCAAACTCGAAAACTGCCGAACAGTTCGATCATGTTCGGGTGAGTTTGGATTAATTCAGAGGCGGGAAAAATGTGACTTGGGGTGGGAAAAACATGACTGGATGGGGGAGGCAACTGAGGAGCAGACTTCCTGGCACCAGGGGTGGAGACCAGGGATTGTTTCAGGGCCAAATGATACTGATACCCCAAAAATCTTCAAATTCAGTATTGGTATCGATAGCAGGATGTTCGGCCAACTTCGGCCAAACTGAACTCCGCCAAACTGAACAGTCAAACACGAACTCGGGTTTCGAACTGAATGACCGAACGTCCGAACATCCAAACTGCATTCTGTTTGCACATCCCTATTATTATTCTGATTTTAAAGATGGGGAACTGAGGGTGAGAAAGAATGACTTGTCCAAGGCCACCCAGTGAGTTCATGGCTAGGGTGGGATTCAAACCCTGGTCACCTAACTCCAAGTACAACACTGTAGCCAATAGGTAGATCTTTAGCTCTTGTAAAGTGGCATCACTTTGTTGAAGTCCTTGGAACAATGCTGCTGACATGAGCTCAGGATCTGTCCCACTGATTCCCTAAAGAGCTTGGAGATCCTTGGTGAAAGGCTTGAGGTAAGTGCAAAAAATGACGAGTGTGACATTATTTGAAGCCAATAATTGTTATTTTTCTCCCCTTTCCAAAATAAATAAATAGCAAAAATGGAACAAAATGTTATCTCTGTATTGCCAAGACTCACTTGGAAAATGAAAACTATTGATTATTTTATCATTTTTTTCCCCTAGCAGATAAGGAGGAACCTGGGCCGACAGTAATTCAAAGTATTAATGGTCTTTGTGGAGCAATTTATTGTGCTTCTGACAATGAGGTACTTGGACATCTGCAGGGATTTGTTGGGATTTTATTGGACAAAGCCTTGGGGACTTGTGTAGTAACTTGTTCTTTATGTACGAAAGGCCAGGGCAGCAAGAGTCATAAAGCACTGTACAGGATAATAAGAGTGGGCAGGGAAACTCTAGAGTCTTGGCTAGGGGTGCAGCGGTGGCAATACCTGTATTTTTGAGTATCCCGAGTGGGACAGATTACCCAGCCCCCCATCGGGTGCCCAGTGCCTGAAAATGTGGGTATACTGGGGATTGCCAGGACTTCCTCAGTCCTGGCACCAATCAGCTGCTGCTGTTGCTCCTCTGGTCCCAGTACCAGATGCTGCTCCCAGTTCCTCTCCGGCCCAGCTTTTTCTGAGTGGGGGGGGGGAGTGAGGAGACCTCTTCGCATGCAACCCATGTGCAACCCCAGAGTGGGATGAGAGAGCGAGGAGCAGACAATGTGCGGGGAGGGGAGCTGGATGGGTCTGGGAGGCTCATCCAGGAGGAGCGGAACATGACCTTGGGCAGGACCCTGGCAACAGAGACAGTACAGGCAGAGCAGCGGAACTGGGATGTGAGACCATGAGGCTGGGAGCCAGATGTTCCCCTCAAGAGGACTGAGGTACTGATGGGACCCCGAGGCTAACATAGGGGACGGAAAGCTTGACACTGGGGTTGCAGTGCATCCCTGTTCCAAAGGGTCTTTGCCTAAGAAATAAGTTCATGGAGTTGTGCTGTTGGCTGACACTCGAGAGTACAGTGGGCATTTTTACACACACCTTAAAGTGGTCTTTTAATCTTCTGGTTTACAAGTCCATAAGTCAGCTCCAGATGCATTCACACACACTGCCCTGAGGCAGTTCCTGGATGCATTCTTCACACACACATTGCCCTGAGGCAGCCTAAAGTAGCCACAGCTGTAGACGTGAGGGGTTGCCATGGTAACCAAGTGACCACAGCTGCCTGGAGCAAAGCAGTTTACCAGGAGAACGTTTTACACACAAAAGCTCTGGGAGAAGTTCTATGCAGAAGTTCAAAGAGCCAGATATTTAAGATCTGGGTGAATGATTTACACACACAGAAAGTTCAGGATGTAACAGCAAACATTCAGCAGTAAAATTTGTGTGTAAAAACATCCACTGTTAATAAGTCTCCATGTGATAGAAAGGACATCAGTAACCAGGCTCATTTGTGCCCTGATCCTGAGAAAACATACTGAGGAATGGCCACAGTTTACACTGTCTTCAAACACTGAAAGAGTAACCTTGAGGAAAAGGGAGCAGAGATGAGGGTAGCCAACACTTGCTCAAGGTTAGGGGGAGGTTTAATATTCACTTCTTGGATTATTGCTTTTCTCAATGAGTATCAGTGTTCTTGCAAATGAGAATGAGCTGACATTTGCCCAACTGTGCATGCATTTTAACTTTAACTGTGCATGCATTTTAACTTTAACTTGGAGAAGTAATGACTGAGAGGGATATGATAGAAGTTTATAAAATCATGAGTGACATAGAACAAGTAAATAGGGTGATACAGACCAAGTAAATAGAACAAGTAAGTAAATGGCCACCTGGGTTGTTCTGTGCATGCCCTTTTCCAAAATGGTGCCAGCAGCATCATTGCTATTTTGGAAAAGGGAAGCCATTCTGTGCAGGTGTCAATGCACATGGATAGAACCATTTCCCTTTTTCCAAAAAGGTGCCAACGCTGCCAGCGCCATTTTGGAAAAGGGCTGCACATCTGCAGAACAGCAACAGCGATCAGTTTACGGATGTGCAGACCGGTTCCCTTGTGAGATCTTGGAACGTTACTGAGATCTTGTTGAGATCTCTGCAATATTTCTTGATTCTCACGAGACCTGAGAATGGTTTTCAAATCAGCCCTAGATAGGGGATGGATCCATGGCACGGATCCATGATCTGAACCCTCCTCTTTCTCCTCACATCTTGAGCACACCCATAAGCACCTATGGTTCCAACTCCTGTTCAGTCCACCACTAGGGCTGATGCGGCGGCAGCTGTTACCATGCCATGATTCCATTTCACCATTTCGGAATTGCCCGCACCACACCGCGGCTTTTCTGCTGGCATTCTGCTAATTCCGCCGACATTCTGCAAATTCGGAAACTATCGGAAAAATTGCGGAATTGTCGGAAACTGTCGGAAAACTGCTGTTCCACTATTTTGTGGCGCTGGTGGAATGGCGGAAGTAGCGGAAATGTCATGTTTACGCTATTTTGCGAAGCCTGTGGAAGTAGCGGAATGAAATTAGTGGAACTGCGGAAGTAGCGGAATGATACTAGCGGAATGAAAGCCTCTGCCTTGCCGTACCACTAATTGCGGAAACACTGTTTCCGGCAGAAATAGCTACCGCTGCGACATTCCGCTACAGCCCTACACAGAACGTGTGCTATTTTTCAGAGACCCAAAAAAGGGAAATTTTTCTCCCTCCCACCCCCAGTCTTAACAACTCAGCAACCACACCTCAGGAAACAAAATAAGCAGAAGAAATATTGTTTAGTAAATAGTTTGTCCAAGAATCAGAACCAGTCAACAACTAAACAGAAACATAGAATTTGGAAGGAACCTCTGGAGTCATCAAGTCCAATTCCCTGCTTGGACGCAGGATGACTGACTTCTGTAATTGGTCATTAATAACAGAAGGTAGTACCGAATAAGAATTGAGAAGCTCTTTGAACACTGAAAGTCATACAGAAATGATAACATAATAGTAAGACTTGACCCTCTTGTCTCCAAACCCAGCAGTTTCTAATTCACCTCGGTATGTGGCAGACATAGCTAGGTGTTTTGGTGAAAATGTAAAAATACATGAGGAAGTTGTTGAACATATTCTGGCAGGGATGGAACTGAGCTGCCCAATTTGGAGTCATCTAGAAGACCTTAAAGCAAAGGGTTGGCAGGTCGAAGGATAACATGAAAAAGTGGGGTTATCTAAGACATCAAGATATTTATGAGAGTGGTGGGATAAAATCTATGGAACCCAGTAACAAAGAGGTCCTTTACAGAGCCACAAGCCAAGTTATATCATGCACCACCATAGTCCTATCTTGCTGGGTGCCTGATTTAGCTTGGTTCATAAGGCTGAAGCAGCAACTTCTTTTTCCACTCCGCTTTTTCATTCTGCCATTTTGGAATTGCCCACGACTTTCCGCAGCTTTTCCATCAGCACACCGCTAATTCCGCCAGCATTCTGCTAATTTGGAAACTGTCAGAACAATTGTGGAAACTGTCAGAACAAACATTGTTCCGCTGCTTCGCAGTGCTGGTGGAAATTGCAGAAGATAGAAACTGTCGGTACAAACATTGTTCCGCTTCTTCGCAGTGCTGGTGGAAATTGCAGAAGATAGAAACTGTCAGTACAAACATTGTTACGCTATTTTCACTGCTGGTGGAAGTAGCAGAATGAAAGTAGCAGAACGGTGGAAGTAGCGGAATGAAAGTAATGCAATGAACATCTATCACACCGTGCCACTCATTGCGGAAGAGCTTTTTCCATCAGAAAAAGCTACCGCAACGGCTTGTCATTTCAGCCCTATTGGTTCGTAGCCCTCGCAAGGTACAGGGTTCCAGTACAGGGTTCCATGGTCTGTATCCCACCACATTCATAAATATTACCATATTACCAGGTAGCCAAATTTTATCGTTACTAATTTGAAACCAGGGGAAGAGAGAGTAAACAGGAAAGGAATTATAGGCAATCTGGTAAATGATGCACTGAGTATTAAGCATCAGTGCAGTCAAACATGAAAACAGTTAACTGTTGAACAAAAAATGGCTACCTCTGGGTAACTGGTTCTTGATGGGTGTTTTTAGACGAGACACCCCCACAGGCACCATCCACATGGGGGGAGGTTGTGTATGAATATGGTGCTTGCGGATGAGTGCTCCCATAATGCATGCATCGCCCACCCCGTCCATGCATGGGGCACTCTGGGAAAAGTTGGACTAATCCGTGCTCGGACAGGGTGGGTGGTGCACGAATGGGGCAGCTGTGCGTGGGGCCGCTCATGTGAAGTACCCCCTCAAGCATGGCGCCATGTGCCCACCACACGCAACATCCATGCCCCCCCCATCTTGTGTAAAAACACCCTATGGATGAGATAGTGATGCCGCTGGTGCCGTTTTAGGAAATGGCTCCTCATGCACGGAATGGCCCTGGAGACTATTTTTCCACATGCATTTTTTAAAAAAAAAAAATTATTTTGTATTTTTAAAATGAAAACAGATGAAACCAAATGATAATCATTTACTTATTCATCTGTTTTCATATTTTAGTTACTAAAACGAATGGGGCTTCATTTGTTCTAGTTATTTTTAAAAAAAAAAAATGAATTGCACTCTCCTAATATCTTGATCCCCTTCCCACTTGGTTCCTTTGGTTCCTTTCCTGAATAGAGATCGGAAGGGCATGGGTTTCCATCTTGCCTTCCCGGAGTCATCTGGTGGCAGAAGGAGACAAGGGAATACAGGAGGCATCTGGTTTCTCTGACAGAACCATGCACCTCCCTTGGTTCCTTTCCTGAATAGAGAATGGAGAGAAGAAGGTGAGCAATTTCTGCAGAGGAGCTGAACGCCTCACACACTCCCTTCTCCCTTAACAACAGAAGAAGAGCTACCTATTGGCTAAAGTGATGGACTTGGAGTTGGGAGACCAGGGTTCAAGTCCCATTTTAGCCACAAACTCACTGGGTGGCTTTGGGCAAGTCACTCTCTCCCACCCTCAGAAGGAAAGGAGATCAGTGGGGATAGAAAAGAGGGTCGCGGCCAGGAAAGACTTCTTCCCTGGCCGTGACACACACACACCCATTAGATAGGAGGAATGTGTGTAGACCCGGGGGCCAACAGCGGTTCCTGCCTTAGCCCACATGGCGTCCTCCTCAATTTTGAGGACAATTCTGTGCAGGAGAACACGGAGTAGCAAGCCATGTTCCTGTAATCAATGAACCAACAGACACACATTCCTGGGTGTCTATTGTTTTTTTTTTATTACCCATAGTTGCATGCCCCTGCTCCGATAATAGGAATATTTGACACTTGCATACCCTCACTCCCTGTTAGAAAAAGCGAAATGATACCATAATTAGCTGACAATGTTCAGTTAAACAAAGTCCCCTTCTCAGGTATTGGGGGGGGGAGGGAGTGCAAGTGCACAATTTGCAGTTGCCTAGATCTGTCCTTGTTTGATAATAGAACATTTGTTCATTGAAGTTTCCATAGTGGAACTTAGCATTCATCATATTGAGTGATGAAACAACGAAAATATTTATTTATTTATTTATTTATTTATTTGTACCATGCCCCTCCTGCCTCAGGCACCTTGGGGTGGCCCACAGCATAAGAATTATAAAATTACAATATTAAAATACATAACTTATAATAAAAGTAATTAAAATGATCATAACAGTGTGCAGTAAAAGAACAAAACCACACCCACCAGAACCAACCCTCAACCCTGCCCCCCCCACCAAATGCCTGGTATATCCATGGTCAATATTCAGTACTCTGGACAGTTTGGCCATTATTTTGCATCTGTCCAGTAACTGTGGAGGTTAACTGCCTAAATGAACTATCGGAAATTACCGTTTATCACATTAAACAACAGCCAAACCAGTCTGGATAGAGGGAGGGCATTAAAAGAAATAAAAAATCAAATGGGAATTAAATAGTTATGCAATAAATGGTATTAAACAAATGGTATTTCAGTAAATGGCAAACCAGTAAACCAGATAGCCAGTAGACACTAAACTAGATACTAGGGGTGGGACACCGGGGAGAATAATGGGTACCAGATGTACCGTTATCAGATCTCCCATGTACCGGATTTACCGGTATCGGCAAACCGGATTTTTAGCATTGGCCTCAGTACTGGATTTTTTACATTGCGGCTATTGACTTCAATGGCCGCAATGTAAAAAGTCTGGTACCGCGGCAAATGTTAAAAATCCGGTATGCCGGTACAGGTAAATATCGGATTTATCGGATTAAGCCGATACACCCAAATACCAGCAATATCTTATCTCAGGAGAACCGATATTCCCACCCCTACATACCATTCAATATCCATTTGGATACTGGAATACCAGAGATATCACACTATCCAGTCAGATAGTAGATTGTAGTTGATATAAACTTTATTTCTACTCATACCCCAGGATATGCTTTGGAAAGATGCATGGTACCTACCTTGCAGCATGGCTTGGCTATATTTGAAGGTGACCTGCACTGAAAATGCTTTGTTTATCAAAAAAACCCAAGTCCATTTCCTCCCAAAATATCTGTCAAAATAATAAAAAGATGACAAAAAAGGAATGGCCTGAGGCTTTGGTTAGGCCCAATATATCTGTAAAAACAGAGCTAGTACAGAGGCAGTACATTCTGTTCCGTGACAAAGCAGATCTGGATACTTTATTATTGTTTGTTAGGCCGGCCAGCAATATCCAATCACGGGTAAATGTTTACAAGTCTCTCCACCCAAGGATCATCTCTAAGCCTGATTTACGACAGTCAAAATGTGTTACTCCATGACAGAAAGGCTATTTAATTTAAAGCAGATAGCTAAGCCAGCCCTCCAGCCGGCTCTTTGGCTACAACAGCCTTGGATCACTCCACAAATACCTGTCAAATTTCTGCTCTGCTAGTTTTCTCTTTTGTATATTTCTGTATCCTTATTTTCCCCTGACAAAGAATGGATGTAGGGTCAATGGAAATTAGGGCTGAGATGAGAGCAAGTATTCCCGTTCCGAAGGGAAATACCGACCATCTGGCACGGCTTGTGAGTGTACTTTGTTGGTTTCTGGTAATTCCACGCTTCTGCCATTTTTCATCCTTTTAATCACTTTCCAGGATTTTTCATCATTTTTGTCATTTTCCGGGACTTTTTGTAATTTTCCAGGACTTTTTCATCACTTTTCAGAACTTTTGTGTCACTTTCCGGGAATTTTACAACAGTTTTACAGCACTTTGATGGCAATTTCCAGCAATTCCCTAGTACTTAGCTGGCACGTTTTTGTCTCCACAGCCCCCAGGGGTTCACAAGGGGGCATACACAGGGCTTGGGACTGGCCCACAGCTGCCCCATTCAACTTGCAAAAAATAATGGAAAATGGCAAAAACAGCAGGAAAGCTGGTACGTCTCCCTGTTGTGCAAATCTCAGCAAATGTCCTGCTTCTGAGAGAAACAGCACTTGCTCAGATTTCTCATTTCAGTCCTAGTGGGAATCAATCATTTTTGGAGACAGTTTGTTTTGTTTTGCTTTCACTCAAGTGTAATATTTGGATATGCTGAGAGGAGCCATCTTATATTAGGGTTGGATTTTTCAGGGCTGAGACGAATGTGCATTTTAACATTTGCAAAGAAGATTTGCATATTCATTCCTACAACTGAATATCCAAATTCATCTTTGTCACTGGATTAAAAATAATATCTTTGTTTCTTCATTATTTTAGTCAGGAACGTAACAAGGTTGGAATGGTGCAGAAGATGGGATGGACGTGCTAGACACAAATCTTATCCTTATCCCAGCACCGGAGAGAGTGAGTCCCCCAAGCTCGTGGGCCTTCATGTAACTGCACCTAGTTAAGGATTATAGAGCACTTTGAACACTGAAAGATTTAAGATAAATTTTAAGATAAATAAATATAAATAATCACTTTTCCTGAGGCTGTCTTAAGGGTCCAGGTTGGAGCGGAAATGATTACCTAATTTGGAACCTGCACATATTTTATTCTTTTTATTTTTTTATTTTAAAAAAATTAATATCCCACCCGTCAGGCCGGGGCAGCTAACAACATTCATTTAAAACAATATAAAACAATATAACGTACCAAACGACTCCCTTCTCAAGCCCCCCTGTCCTCCTCCTCACTCTTCTCTTTCGGCTCAGGATCTTGCTTCCTTTTTCACCTCCAAGATAGACAAGGTCTGCCTTGACATCGCTTCCCACTCCTCTTCTCTTCCTATTCCCTCCCTCCCTCCTCCCCCTTCTTCTTCCTGTCCTCCCATTCCACCTCCCTTGAGGAAATCTCCTCCCTGCTCTCCTCCTCCAACCCTTCCACTTGCCCCATGGCCCCCATCCCCTCCCACCTCCTGACCTCCATTGCTTCAACTGTTGCCCCTTCCCTCCTGCACATCATCAACCTCTCCCTCTCTCCTTCCCCTCCACCTTCAAGCACACCACTGTCTCTCCTGTTCTCAAAAAGTCCACTCTGGACCCCTCTGACCCTTCTAGCTACCATCCTGTCTCACTCCTTCCTTTTGCTTCCAAGCTTCTTGAACATGTTGGGTGATTTCAGATGTTACGGGTGGGCGGTTCACCACAGTGAACCCCCGGGGGGGTGAACAAGACAACCACGGGCTGGGGCGGAAAATGACCCAAACAAACGTGATGGGACTGGGACCACGGCCGGGAACCAGGCCGAACCACCACGGACCGGGGCAGCACAACAGACGTGCAGCTGAACCCCCACCATGGTCAAAACTTCCAGAAGGCACCGGGCAGGGGCGGGACACAGACATGGCCTCAGAAGGGCAAACGAAGCCAAGAGGCACACAAGGGAACGCCCACACAAGGGAAATGGGACAGGCAGCAGCAACCCCCACCCCCATATCACCCCAGTCCACAGAGGCGCCCCCACAGCAACATAGGCAGTCTAGGAAGGGGGGGCTGGGACCCCTGGAACAAGGCACGATGGGGGCCTGCAATGCACAGCGAGCCCAGTAGAGAGGGTCCAGGAGGAGGAAGGAGGCCCCACAGTCAGAGGGGGCCAGATGGAGGGCAGCCAGGTCCGGTGGAGTCCCTCTGCTGGTTCAGTGACACTCCAACACCCCCCACCCGGGGAAGGAACACGGTCCAGTCCGGGGGGGACCGGAACCCCCAGGTCACACAAGCACCCAAGAGGGGGGTGCAGTCGGTGCCACGGCCCACGGGAGCGGACCGGTAGCTGCACACTGGCGGGCTGAGAGGCCACACAGAGCGCCTCACCCAGCCACCAGGATGGGCAACCGGGGTGGGGGGGCCGGAAGGGGCCCAGAGCCACGGGCAGGGGCAGCAGCACCCCACGAAGCAGGCGGGAGCACACCGAGGCGGAGACACCAGGGTGGGAGCAGGCAGCAGGGACCGGGGCAGGAGCCCTCACAGGGGCATGACACCGGGGGGGCCGGGAGGAGCAGCAGGTGTCACAGGCTGCCTCTGGGGGCCCCCGAGGCCCCAGGCCCTGGGTGCCCAGCCCGGTGAACGAGGTGGGGCCAGTTCAGCAAGCCCCGGCTGTACCCCTGCAAGGACATGTAGTGGGTGATCAGGTAGCAGGCCTCGAAGGGATCCGGCATGGTGAGAGCCAGCTAGACGTCCACACGGGCCCACACCCCCAACAGGGCTGACATCACCGCGGAAGGCTCCAGCACACAGCAGGCAGCAGAAGGGGGCCACGGAAGATGTCCCAGCTCCAGAAGCTGATGGTACACCACCCCACGGGTGCGCTGGTACCCACGGGCCCCATGAACACAGGAAAAGTAGGTCATAGCCAAGGCAGGGCCACCCTCAGCAAGGCACTCCATGTAGGCACTCAGACCACACACCACCAGCGCAGACACTGTCTCCGACCTGGTCCAGGGCACATGAGCGCACAGCATCTCCGGGATGCGCCCCTCAGGGAAACGAACCAGCCCCAGGGCCTCCGTATGCAGCCGGCAATCACGAGCGCTCGCCTCATAGCCAAAGTAATGGAGTCCAGAGCTCAGGCTCTCAAAGGCACCTGCACGGCTGCCCGGGGAGGCCAGGAGCAGCTGCA
>QEPC01009827.1:235085-255542 GCA_003113815.1 Sphenodon punctatus | reverse complement strand
CGGGGCACCCCTGCCCCCCTCCTGGTCCCCCGGGGTTGCCCCGGCCACCTGTGGGGGCCCCTGTGCTCCCTGCTCCCCTCCCCTTGTTTCCCCTTACCCTTTTCCTGGGTGCCTCCTCCGGGCCCGTTCCGTCTGCTGTCCCCGGGGCGTCACGACCCGCTTGCTGCTTTGGGTGTTGTCCCTGGGCCGCCTCCCTGGTCAGGTGCACCCCTGTGCCCCCCTCCTCCACCTGTGCCCCCTCCACCTCCATCGCTGCCCCTGCCTCCACCTCCTCCGTTTCCTCCACCGCCTGTGTCGCTTTCTCTGCCTCCGCTCTCTTCCGCCTCTCTCCTCACTCCATCCCGCCACGCTTGCTTGCTGCTGATTTCACTTTAAATCTCCCTCCGGTGGTTGTGTTGTTGCTGGTTGCCTGCCAGTGATGCAGCGTGCCTTGTCCCCGGCTGGGGCTCGTTTCCTTTGGTTCCGCCCGGGGATTGGCGTCAGACGTTACTTTTCCTTGGTTCCCAGTGGGGTTCCATTTGACCACGCTTCCCGGGATATTCCCCCGGCTAGCCCGGGAAGCGTGGTTGAAATTGACCCCATGTGGGTATTGAGCGTGATGAACATCTGCCGCGCGCCGAACAGACGTTCACGGCCCTTTGGCCCCACCGCGGGGTTCAGCGTGGTTGAGCGTGATCTCGTAACGTCTGAAAATACCCGAAGTCTACTCCCACTGCCTTGACTTCCTCTCCGCCAACTCCTCCCTTGACCCCCTCCAATCTGGCTTTCACCCCCTTCATTCTACAGAAACTGCTCTTGCTAAGATCACCAACAATCTTCTTGTGGCTAAATCTAATTGCCTCTACTCCATTTTTGTCTTCCTTGACGTCTCTGCTGCCTTCGATACTGTTGACCACTCACTCTTGCTGAATTTACTTCAGTTCCTTGGCTTCCATGTCTCCGTCCTTGACTGGTTCTCCTCCTATCTCTCTGACCGCTCCTTCAATGTGTCTCTTGCCAACTCCACCTCCTCCTCCCTTCCCCTCTCAGTTGGTGTTCCCCAAAGCTCTGTCCTTGGCCCTCTCCTCTTCTCTATCTATACCTTGTCCCTAGGCAAACTCATTGCCTGCCATGGCTTCCAATCACCTCTATGCTGAGGACATTCAACTCTATCTCTCCACTTCCTGCCTCTCCCCATCTATTCAAGCTCGCCTCACCAGCTGTCTCTCTGATATCTGTACCTGGATGTCTCAACGTCAACTCAAACTCAAAATGGCTGAAACTGAACTCCTTATCTCCCCCCCATCATCCTTCCTCTCCCTCTTCCCTGTCAATTCCTATCAATGAGGTCACTATTCTTCCCGTCCCCCAAGCCCATAGCTTAGGCTTCATCTTTGACTCACCCCTTTCTTTTAAACCCTACATTGACTCTGTTGCCAAATCCTGTCACTTCTCCCTCCATAATATTGCTAACATTCACCCTTTTCTCTCTGTCTCTTCTGCCGAAACCCTTGTTCATACTCTGGTCATCTTTCACCTTGATTACTGTAACCTCCTTCTCACTGGCCTCCCCCGCTCCCACTAGGGGTGTGCATGTCATTTTTGTTATTACAATAACGATAATGAAATTTGTCATTTTCATTTTTGTTATTTCAATAACAAAAACCACAACCAAGAATACCAAAAATAACAATTGAAAATACCGATAACAGTAACGATATCGATATTAATATAAAAAATGATACCAAAAACGATACCAAAATGATAACAAAAATTATAACAAAAACAATACCAAGAAACAAAAATGACAATGTCATTATCATTGTTGTTATTATTAGTGCTGTGGCAGTTGGGTTTTGGAGGGAAAATGTAGAGAGGGGAGGAAGAAGCAGACATCTTGGAGTTTTAACAGGATTGAACTCTTGAACTGTGCCTTTGTTGGGAAGGGTGAGCAGCTCAGCAGAATCTGATGGATGTATCCCTGTCCAATGAGCAGCACAAGCAGGCCCCAGCAATCTCATGGGACTCTGTGATTGCTCAATGCCTTCTGCCTCCCACAACTAATCAGAGGGGTTTTGGGGAAGGGCACTGCACCACTTTATAATGGGAGGGCCAGGTTTTTTCTCTCCATTGTGTGAGAGCTCTGCTTGTCAGGTTGCATTTTTAGAACTGTGGTGCTTGCACATAAAAAATCCTCCCTAGCCGTCATTGTATTATTTATTTATTTATTTGGTATTCCCACCAATAGCTTTCCTTCCTCATACCTACATTTTACCTTTTCCTTTTCCCTGCCCTTCTCCCCCCTGTACATTATATAGAGATAGATAATATAGATTTGATAAAGATATAGATTATGGACATATAGTTTAGATTATAATAGTTATATAGATAATTGATTAGATAATAGATAGTTTTCTTTTCCCCTTCCCCTGTCTCCCTTAGATTTAGATAAATAGAAGTTATGCACAGGAATCAATAATGATACTGATACCAAAAATAAAATCTTTGTTTGAAATGGTACTGATATCAATAACAATATCAATAACGATAATGAATATCGATACCAATAATGAAAACGATATAAAAATGACACTAAAACTAACAAAAACAAAAACGATAACAAAAACAAAAACAAAAAAGACATTGTTGTTAATAACAATAACGAAAATGACATTTTTGAAAAACAAAAATGAAAACGAAAACAAAAAACAACATTGGGGCCTGGTAAACACCCCTAGCTCTCGCCTTTCTCCCCTCACCTCCGTCAACAAGTCTGCTGCCAGGGTCATCCACCTCACCTGTCGCTTTGACCACGTGCAGCCCCTCCTCTCCTCTTTTCACTGGCTCCCCCTTCCTGAACGAATCCTGCACAAGCTCCTAGTCTTCTCCTATAAAGCTCTTCACAACCTTGCTCCCCCCCTACCTCTCTGCACTAATTTTCCTCCGTGCTCCAGTCCGTGAACTCCGCTCCTCCTCTGTCCTCTCTCTCGCCCTCCCACACCTCCCCTGCTCCCCTAAGCGCCTTTGTCCCTTCTCACTAGCTGCTCCCCATGCCTGGAGCTCCCTCCCTGCCCACATCTGCCTCACCTCCTCCCTTCATACCTTCAAATCCCTCCTCAAGACACACCTTTTTCACTCTGCCCTCCCCGTCTCCAAACCTAACTCCTGCTGATCCCCTCCATTCAGTACAATCTGTTACCTGAGGTCTGTGTACTCATATCCTCACCACACAGACCTGCCAGCTATCATTCTCGATGTAACCAAGCCAAGCACGTGCACCTGGGACCTTGCATTTTCATGAATGTTACATGCCTTGTCTCTCCCTTCTTCCCCCTCCCCTCCCCTTCTCTCAGATTGTAAGCCCTAGGGCGGGGACCGTGTCTATTCCATTACTTTGTAAAGCACTAGGTACATTGCTTGCACTATATAAATGCTTATTAATAATAATAATAATAATAATAATAATAACAACAACATTTTCAGGTACTGTTTCAGATATCTGAATCTTTACTTGAATACAATTTGAGTACTGAAAAGAACAAATTTTCAGTTGTTATTTTTTGAGCACCCAAAATTACCCCCCAAAACAAAATAATATCCCCCAAATTCTCAAAATCTGGGACGAAATTGATTTTACCAAAATACCCTTCAAGTACTTGAAAAATCAAAATTTAAGTTACCGAAAACTAAAAATTGGTATCTCGGTACACTGGTTGTTGGTATTTCAGTATTTCACCCCCAGTTGTCAGCTTTTTGTATACCCAAATCAAAAAACAGTTTGGTTACGAAAAAGTATTCAGTATTCAGTTTGATTTGGGTGCCAGAAATTCTATGGGTATTCCCGATTTTGAAGATACTAATTTCAACTCTAGTCGAGGACTCTACCACACACAGCAGTGTTGAGAACATGCCAATGTTTTTATTTCTGTAGAGATTCCTTTGTCTCCCCATATTATTAGGCCAATTGTTCCAGTCCCAATCCTCAGGTCATGGAGGATTATAGAAAGGTGGGGGGACCAAAAAGAGATCCAGGTATGGGTGTGTGTTGGGGGGTGGGGGGGATTGAATAAGTCATTGTAATTTCAATGACTTTTACACAAAATCAGAATGGCTTATTCTTTGTTCGGTTGGAATTCCGACCCAAATAATATTTTGTTTGGAATCTGACCGAGATATTTTGTGCTTGCTCAAAATGGCCTGCTGTTATTTCATTCGGTCTAATAATGTTCAATCTGAGTTCCGATTGGACCAAATGAAATGCCTGCTTCCCTTGGAATTGGAACGGAACAAAAATTTCATGTTGTTCACCCTTAATTCAGGCTAGGGCATTTGTGGGTTTTTTGTTTTTTTTAGTTGACTGCAAATTTCATCACAGAGCCTCAGGTCCATACCATCATTTTTAATCTCTCATTGACAAGGAAAAGCTTGCTAGAAGGGTGAGAGTTGGGATTTGTTATCTTCTTTTCATGAGCCACTGCCCTGAGGATATCAGAGCAGAGAAAGCACTGCCTTGGAGTCAGCAGAGATGGGGAAATGCACAGTTCAGCCACCTGGGGAGAAAGAAACAAAAATAACCATTAACTCTCTCGGCAGCACATGGTGATTTTTTTTTAGTGGACTGAAAATAAAAGGATCCTGGGGATTTCTCTGTATTCATTTTGCTGGTGACCTAATTCTGAATGCGAGGCAAGGCTGTCGTTTCTAATGGCAGCTCCTCTGTGGAAGTTGGTGGCCTCAGATAACATGGGGAAGTGTCTTTGAGAAGATAGTTTTCACACACACACAAATAAGAATCCCTGGGCCATCTGCTACCTGAATTCATCCCTCCCAAGATTCCCTATTTAGGAGGGATAATCCATCTTTGGGTGCTGATTCCCACTCTCCCTCTTTCAAGGGTCACCATCCCTTTCTCTGGAGAGAGACACAAAAAAGACCAATATCCAAGGCCGAGGCACCTCCCTCTTGGTTGCCTCCCAGGAAAATCATTTGATAGGACAAGAGATGATGGAAGAAACAGAAATGAAGTGGAATCAGTAGCAGGGCAGCTCCTGTACCTCTGTGTTTACCTGGAATGTTGGAAGGTGATCATGTGCATGCAAGTGTGTGAAGGGTGGAGCTTATTGGCTAAAGGGGCACAGCTTGTCCCTTTGTGGCTCCATGAAATGTTAGGAAGCATTCATGAAGCATGCAACAACTTCCAAACTAGGTTGAGGAGTGGAAAGAAGGCCCATGACAAGGGAGAGTCAACATGGATACAGGTTCAGTTTTCTGGAAAGGCGAGGTTACCCCTGCCTTTCCGGGAGATATGTGACTGTTGTGACAGGGGGTGCTCTCCTTTGTCCCTGCCCATCATCCCAAAAGACCCACCCCTTGATACCCACAACCTGTCCTGGTGAAAATAGAAGCCACTGTGGGGACCTCAGAAAGAGTAGGGCCCAGGGCAGCTATGCCATCTCGCCCTGTGGTAAAGCCAGCCCTGCAGGGAGGTCAATGGATTGGTGGAACAGCAGTAGAAGCTAAATCAGTAGATATCCACTCAGGAGGAGATCTCTCTGAAGGATAACCCCACATTGCTACTTCCACTGCTCCAGTGAAACTTGGCAATGAGGGCAGGGTCCAGCTGGAGGAGTAGGGCCTCCTGGAGTCCCGTTCTCCCTCTACCAGGAGTGGATCTTCTTCCCTTTCGATTGCTGATGCTAGAAGTTCATGGGGTATGTGCACTTCCATGCTCCCAACACATTGCCTGATCTCCGTTTCCCACCATTTTGTTACCTGGTCATGTGCTGTGGTTGTGGAGAAATGCTCTTCCCAGTCCTTCACCAGCCTTGCTTCTGGCAACTAGCGGTGTGGTGAGAATGACTGTTCCCATACTATTGGGAAATACCTACTTTGGGGGAGCACTTGCAACTGTTGGCATTTCAGCACTATCCACTGAAGTTGCGCTTCCACTATTGTTGACATCTGCGCCTGTGATTTTCCATAATGGCCATTTTTACACAGATGCCACACACCGCTTGGTATTCGGGTGGGTGTGCGGGGAGGGCGTCCGTGTATACGACCGGCGGTGGGTGGGGGGATGGGTGTCTGCTCAGGTTTTGCCCATGTGAACACCAAGCAGGATGGTTTGGGCGGTGTGCACGCTCCCGTGCAACACGCATCTCCACCCATCGCGCACTCAGCTCCACCCACCTCCACCCACAGAGCCCTGCAGAAAACCAGAGGAGACTCTGTAGGTGGAGATGGGTGGAGGTGGGGGGGGTGGTGTCTCCATATAAACAGACACTCCCCCACCTCCACCCACCACGGCTAAACATCCATCCCCCAACCCACCTCCGTCAATGTAAAAAGGGCCAATGTTTCACTAATTTCGATTAGTTTTCTGTATTTTTTTGAATTGTCATTAGTTTTTTGGTATTTCCTTAGTTTCTGGTATTTTCCATCACTTAACTTCCAGTAGGGAATGGACTTTTGGTATTGCTGAGTACCGAAAGTACCCAATAATGGCTCTATCAGGAAATACAAACCAGAATGGCTAAATTCAACACTACTAGCAACTGGGGAACAACTATAGTTTTGACGTTTAATTAAAGCCCTGAATGGTCTGGGCCCCACATATCTGAGAGACCATCTGTCCTTCCATGCCTCATTCAGGCTCCTGTGATCAGCTGGGAGTGCCTCCCTATGGGCACCATTTCCTAGTCTTGTTCTTATGAGGGCTTACAAGCAGGTGTTCTCAGTTGCTGCCTCCGATGCTATGGGACTCCCTTCCTCCAGAGGTTCATTTGAGCATTAGCGTCTTTCAGAGGCCTGTTTGTAGGCTTGAAGGTAAGAACTTTCTCTTTGTAAAGGCATTTGGTGGGCAGGTATAGGGAATGGGGAAGGGGATTGGTGGGTGGGTTGGGGTAGGGTTGTAAAGGGGGTTGGTTCTGGGTGGGTTTTGTGGGGGGCTGTTGGGGGGTTTGTGGGTTGTCATGTATTTTACTGTTTTTTATGGATTGTTTTTCATATGTTTTTTATATATGTCTTAAGCTTCCCTGAGCCTTTTTTAGGGAAGGATGGGATAAAAATGTAAATAAATAAATAGACTCCAGACGTTGCTGCTTCAGAGACCTACTCAGCAGAGGCATTGGATTTACAGCCAGAGCCTGCCCACCTGGATATTTCTGAGGCTACTTTTCCACGAGTGGCCAGGGAAGCGTGTTGTTCAATGTGCTGCTGGGAAAAGCCACGCGGGGTGCATTTACATGCACTGGAAGTGGCCACCCGCCATAGGATTTGGTGGCGCATGCGGCCTCGTATGGTCTCTTTGAAGACGCGTTCTGGAAACTTCGATATCAGTTTCCAGAATGCGTCTTCAAAGAGGCCACATGAGGCTGCACATGTTGCCAATTCCTATGGTGAGCGGCAATGTCCAGTGCATGTAAACGCACCCTGTGTGGCTTTCCCCAGCAGCGTGTTGAAGAACATGCTTCCCTGACCACTCCTGTAACAGCAAGCTCAGTCTTCCAGGATGTCTGAAGTCAGTGGGGAGCAGCTGACAAGAACCGGGGAAACGCAGTGGAGACAGGTCTCCCCGTCTCAAAAAAAGACAGCAGAAGTGGAAAGGATGCAGAGAAGGGGAACGAAAATGATCTGGCTTATAGCCACTTCCCTATGAGGAAAGGCTCGGTAGGTGACTGCTCTTCACCTTGGAGAAGAGATGACTGAGGTCGCTTTTAGATGATTGCGGTGGCGCCCGCGCTTGTTTTTCAAAACTACCGGGAGGCAGGTTTACACATGATACCGCCGCCGATTATGCGCATGTGTGGGCGACACGCGTCCATTTCCGGCTGCGTATGTCCACCCTCAATCGGCGACCCGGTCGGCTCGCAGCTGGAAATGGATGCGCGGCACCCACCCATGCACATAAACGCCGGCAGTGTCACATGTAAACCCGCCTCCCGGTAGTTTTGAAAAACAAGCGCAGGCGCCACCGCGATCATCTAAAAGCGGCCCGAGAGGGGGCAGGGGAGAAGTTTACATGATCATGAAGGGTGTGGAACAGGCAAAGAGGGAGCTGTGGTTTACCCTTTCTAAAAAGAACAGAAGAACCAGGACCCACTTTATGAAGTTACCAAGGAGGAGATTTAGAACAAATCAAAGGAAGTCCCCTTTCCATTCAACGTATAATAACATGGTGGGATTCACTTCAGGAGGATGTTGCCCAGACAAGCAGCATAGCAGGTCTCAAAATGGGACTGGATGAATTTTTGAAAGCCAGGTGCGTTAAGAGTACTAGTTGGGTTAGTAACTGGACTGTCAGAAGCTGAGGGAGGCCACCAGGAAATAAATTACTCCATTTATTACTCCATGACTGTTTTTACACAAATGTGCCCCTCCCCCCCCCCCAAAGCTAGATGTATGGGCAGGTGTGCAGTGTGGAGGGTCAGACCATCCATGTACATGGCCGGTGGGGGTGGGGGGATGAGTGTGCGGCAGGCATGCACCCGTGTAAACACCACAGGCAGTGGGTGTTTGTACATGCGCACTCCCGCTGCACACCGACCTCCACCCACCGCACACTTGCCTCCACACACCTCCACCCACAGAGCCCTCTGGTAAAACGGAAGAGGCTCCATGGGTGTAGGTGGGTGTCTGTCCATGTCAACGGACACACATACACCTCCACCCACTGCTCTGAAACACCCACCCCTGTCCGTGTATTAATGGCCCATGCTGCATATTCCCCTGAGGCAACTGTGGCTGGCCTCTGTTGGAGACAGAACCTTGGGCCAAATGGGCCAGTAATGGCACTTCTTACTCCTATGTTATTATGGCCCTAGTTATAACATACAGAAGAAAGTCTGGTCAGGGGGCATCCTGTGAGTTCCAGAAGTTGGAAATATTTGTTTTACTGGGGTTTGAATGGAGGGATGTGGCGACGGCAGGGTTTCTCATCTGTATTGCATTACTATTAATTTAGTTTGCAGTAGAGATCATGCTGGTGAAACATGGAGGCAGAGACAGGCTTTGCCCCTCTAAAGAAGGAAGATGGATAACAGTGGATTTCTAGTCCTCCACACCAAGATTGTAGTGCTCTGTCTTTAATTGTGGTGCTGGGTCATGCAGATGTTGAGGAACTTTGGGCCTTTTGAAATGTGCAAGATTTCTCCTGCTACTTAAGGCTGCAGCTTGGGCAAAACCCCGCGGGGTTGTGTGTGTGGGGTGGGGGTTAGACACTCCTCCGTGAACTGGAAGTTTCCAGGGCGCCATTGGAAACAGCAGTGCCAGGCGACTCCCAAGTGTTTTGAGACGCGGCCTAGGTAAGACCTCGCCTAGGCTGCATCTCAAAACACCCAGGAGTTGCCAGGTGCCACCGTTTCTAATGTCGCCTGGGAGACTTCCGGTTTGCAGAGGAGCAACTAACCACCCCCACCCCCTTCACGCAGGGATTTCCATGAGCTACCACTTTAAACTTCAGGAGAAATCCCACATGTTTCAAAAGGTCCTTTGTCTTCTCCAGTGGTAACACTAGGCCACACAGAGGCTGTGGAGCTTTGACTTCCTCTAGTGGTGGCACAGTTTTAAAGAAGTTTTTTTAGACAAGCAAGGCTTGAGGAGGGGTGTGTGGCCTGTGAGTGGCATGACTGTGGAGAACCTACATATGGGGAGTGAGTCTGTGTGTGGGGGGATTCTAAGAGTGTCCACCGCAGCCACACAGGTAGCCTCCATGCACTCCTGTTACCACAGACTGACCCTGCAAACAACTCACATGGGCAGCCATTTCTCCTCCCCCTGCCAGGCAACACCCCACCTCAAGCCCCGCCCAAATGCTCTCCGTCTGTCATGACACAGTTCCGTGGACACCATAGAAATAAGAAGTCGCAGCAGTCAGTAACTCCTTCCTGCCCAGGAGCTGGTGCAGCTGCTGGAGCTGCTGGCAGTTCCGGTCAACAATGGAGGCACATTCTGGATGGGACATGCAGGAAGCTGCTGTCAGAGCTTCTATTCTCCATGGTGTTGGCTCTTCTCTCGTGCATTGCAAAGGTATTTTGTTGTGCTTTGAGCCATCATGGTGTTGTATTTCACATGTGTGTCCTTTAAGAGCTCCCCCAGAGAGTTCCTGGTAGGGCTGTGGGCGGCACTGAGGAGGCAGCCGGACATAAATCTGTCAGCTGGTGTGAGTGGCTGCCCCATTTTAAATGGGCAGGGGATGTGTGGGCACCTGTCCCTACACACTTTATTTGGCTTGCCCCACATAGAGCACTCCAGATTTTTTGGCAGTGCTCCATGAGTGGGTGCCACGTGGGTCACAGGAGTGCACGTCCCCATGGACCACCTTCAAATAACCAGTTGGATACGTGGTTGATGGGTGGCTATGCATCTCATTTTTTAAAAAACAGAGTTCCATATGTATGCGATGCCTCCTTTTATATACATGTCCTGCATTTGCTCAGTTTATATAATTCTCGCTGGCCATGCCACACGGGGTCTTCTAAGGAAGACCCAATGCGGCCACAGATCTTGCATATTCTCACCAATAGGAGTTGGTCCAATAAAAGATGCCATCGGAACTCCTTCATCTCCATCTCCTACATTTGGCATCAACGTGGCAATTCTACACGCTCTGAGGCTGATCCCAATCCCCATGAACCGGCGCACGGAGAACACATGGCACATGCGCACTGACACCCTTGCAAGCCATCCGCCGCATGGAGCCTACAGCACATGCACAAACCATGCAGCAGTGTGCGTGGGGCTTGGACTCAGCCCCTCTGTCTGACTAGAGCTTGAACATCAAACTGAAAAGGTGATCCTATTCAGGGAAAATAAAACTATTTTGCGGCCATCCTAGAGCAGCCAAATGGCTGTTCTTACTGCTCAGTTGCATTACATCTTTCAGTTGGTTTAATAAAGCAGAAAAAAAGTGACAGCAACCCTAAATGATTACTTCATTTTTATTTTAAGAAAATCTCCTTTTATCCTTTGCTCTTTTACCTAAGCGCTAGGACACGTTGCATTAGGCACCTTGTGAAATTTGCCAGTGTAAATCTTCCCAGCTCACACCGAGTCCTTGTTTTCTTGTTTATTAAAAAAGAAAAAAAGAAAGGAAAGAGAGAGAGTGTGTGTAAGGGGACATAAAAAGTAAGTGAATCAAGCCCTCAGCTAGCATTTAATTGATAAGAACTAAAGCTAATATTAGATAACAAATAAATGGTCTGTTGCACAGGCATTTAATTAAACACCAAATTAATGCAGTAATGACCTACTGGAACTAACAGCCAGAAATGCTTTACTGGAGACTAGCATCTGGAGTTGTTCACCTTTCCTCCCTTCCTCCCCCGCTTCCCCCCGTCCTCCTGTATAAATACATTAAAAAGACATACAGTCTCTTTGACTAGGACAGTCTAGGCTTCTGCTTTAATGTCTGTTTAAAACGTCGACGCCCCCCAACCTCATTGTACGCCGCCAAGCCATTCCGCGCGCTCGGATTGGCACCACAAACAAATGGAAAGCTGGTCTCTCCCGGTGTCATTATCTCTTTGAGAGTCAGCCCTGCTCCCCTTGGGCGATTACGCCCTGCCCAGAAGATGAATTGCAGATGGGGCTTGAGAAAATAGTCTCAGGTATGAAGTCTAAAGGATCAGGCCCGGGGAGACAGGGGGAATGAAAAGGTTTCTTCATCTTTACAAGTCTATGGCCATGATTCACAAATCACTCGTGCCAGAATAGCCCAATTGCTGAGTCACCTGATCATCTTGGCTGTTAGTACTTATGGATCAATCCTCCATGAACGTACACAGTCCTTTTCTGTACCCAGTTGTAAAATCATAGACTCAGAAAATGTCAGCGTTGAAAGGGACCATGAGGGTCATTTGGTTCAACCCCCTGCTTGGATGCAGGATGACAAGAGCTACATCATCTCCAACCGATGGTTGTCCGGCCTCTATTTGAAAACCTCCAGCGACAGAGAGCTTATAGCCTCCCGAGGTAGCTTGTTCCATTGCCACACCCAGCTCTTAATAACCACCAAAAAATGGTTAACCCTGATAACCAAAAAAAATCTCCTTGACTGTAACTGGAGTCTGTTATTTCTACTCCTGTGCTATGTTGCAAAGCAGAACAGCTCCCTGCCATAGATATTCAAAGACGGCTGTCAAGTCTCCCTTTAATCTCCCTTGTAAGCCGCCCCGGGCTGCTTTTGCAGGAGGGACAGGGTATAAATCTTCGAAATAAATAAATAAATAAATAATCTTCTTTTTGCCAGGCTAAACATACCCAGTTCTTTCAACCTTTCCTCATAAGGCTTGCTTTCCAAACCCTTCATCATCTCTGTCTCCCTCCTCTGAACCCTCTCCAATTTATCGACGGGCTCCATCCCAAACCCCTGCACACGTGTCTTATGTGTATGCACGCAGCTTGCACATGAGATGTGCATGTTGTTGCATGGTGTGGGTACGCAGGGGGTGGGATTGAGCCTAAGGTCCTTCTTGAAATGAGGTGCCGAGACCTGGAAGCAATACTCAAGAGGAGGTATGACCTGTGACGAACAGAGTGGAATTGTTACCTCTACTGATGGAAAAAAAAAAAGGGTTCTTAAAAGTGTTCGAGATAATACCAGATGTTTTAAATGCTGGAGTTTTGTAATGTGTGAATGCACTATTCCCTTTTTATAGTGCATTCCCACATTGCAAAACTCCAGTGTTTATAACACTCGGTATTATCTCGACACTTATAAGAACCCATTTTTGTCACATGTAAAAGCAGTTTGGAGACAATGGAGCCACCCATAGCACATGTCTGCGCAGAGCACAGACGTGTGCACAAACCATGTGCACACACCCCCGCACGGGACCTACGGCACCTGTGCAAACCATGCGCTTGCGCCTGGGGGACATAGAATTGACCCCACTGCTTTTGTTAACATGGTCTAAAACTGCCTTGGCCTTTTTTGAAGCCACATCACATTGCTGATGCTATTGACCTTTGCAACATTCCTAGGCCATGAGTTCCACAGGTCACCGTACCCCGTGTGAAGAACTCACTTCCATTTGTTTTTAAATCTGCAGTCTTTTTAGGGTCTGTCATTACACGTGGATCACACCAAAATGTTGACAGTCAGTAACCTCTTGTAGCAGGGTTGGGTAAAGTGCTTCAGCTTCACCTGCTGCAAGAGTCCTCTGTCCCTGATTGCAGAGATCCTGGAGGCTTAGTAAAAGGGCTGACTGATACCTACCATACGATACAATCTGTTACCTGATGTCTGTGTACTCATATCCTCACCACATGGACCGGCCAGCCATCATTCTCGATGTAACCAAGCCAAGCACGTGCACCTGTGACCTCACATCTTCGTGAATGTTACACTCCTTGTCTCTTCCTCTGTTCCCTTTCCTTTTTCTCCTCCCCCACCCCCAACCCCCATCTCTCAGATTGTAAGCCCTAGGGCAGGGACTGTGTCTATTCCATTACTTTGTAAAGTCCCATGTACATTGCTGGTGCTATATAAATGCTTGATGATGATGATGATGATGATGATGATAATAATAATAATAATAATAATAATAATAATAATAATAATAATAATAAATGCCTTCTCAAACTGAGGACGGAGTACAAGATGGAACTGTTGTGGAAGTGTTGGGAGGAATGAACTGCGTATGAAGAGTGCTGAAACTCATTCTCGGTAATTTCGAAAATCTTGTTGAGAGATGGTTTCTCGACAAGTTTTCCGAGAACAAGTTGAGGATCAGCTGACTCTTGACCTGTTCTCATGAGGGTCTTTAAGAAAATAAAAAAACACGCTGCACGTGCATAGAATGGCCACCATGGAGGTTCTACGCATGCCTGGCCCTTTTCCAAGATGGCGCAGGCTGAGCCAGCGCCCCTACGCACGGGCAATTTCAAATATGACATCGATGTGGCCCGCATCACCTTGAGAAAGCACCACGCATGTGAAAAACAGCCATAGTGCATGCGCAGAGCGGTTTTTCGAGAATCTTGCAAGATCTTGAACCATCATCGCGATTTATCGAGCTCTCAGTAACGGTTCTCAATTCTCGTGAGATTTTCAAGAGAATCCTTTTGATTCTTGTTTCAGTTCCAATGCCAAACACTTGACACACTTTGAAATTAAGCACACTTTGATGGGAGAAAGTTCTGCCTGGACTGATTAGGGATAGGGAACCTGTGGAGATTGGCCTAAACAAGGCACTGACTTGTAACACCCCTCCCGTAGCTATTTCATCCCTTTCAAGTTGGTTTAATAAACTTTGAAAGGTTTTTCCTGCCTTTAACAATCAAATACCTCTGACTATAGATTCTTCAGGGTTTGTCTATCACTACATGTTGGGTGCTTTGTAGTCTGCAAATTATTCTCCCCCCTCCTCTCCCCCCCCCCCAGGAAATCCAATCCTTTTTTTAAAAAAAATATCCAGTTATGCTATCCAGTTGGCCTTCACAAAATCCTCTGGCAATGAGTTGCACAGGTTGCCTGTGTATGGTGTGGAAAGATGTATTTTCTTTTGTTTGTTCTTAAACTTGCTAAACATTAACGTTATCGGGGTTGGATTCAAGACAAATACTTCTCTGTAGTTCTTACTGACCACAGACGGTCTTGCCCTCAATTATTATGACATTCAGGTGTGATCCTCATTCCCTTCAGTACCTGCACCTCCAGTAGCACCTCTCCCTTGCAGGTGCTACCCCCTTAAAGGGCCATCAGCCCAAGTAGGCTGCGTACTGCCACAGGGTGGGCCATAGCTCAGGTGGTAGAGTGCATGCTTTGCATGTATAAGGTCCCAAATTCAATCCCCATCATCTCCAATTCAGGGTCTCAGGTAGCACACCTGGATGAGGTCTCTGCTGGGAATCCTGGAGGGTCTCGGGTAGCACACCTGGGTGAGGCCTCTGCTGGGGATCCTGGAGGGTCTCAAGTAACGTGCCTGGGTGAGGCCTCTGCTGGGGATCCTGAAGGGTCTCAGGTAGCACAGCTGGGTGAGACCTCCACCAGGAATCCTGGAGGGTCTCAGGTATCACACCTGAGTGAGGCCTTTGCTGGGAATCCTGAAGGGTCGCAGGTAGCACACCTGGGTGAGGTCTCTGCCAGGGATCCTGGAGGGTCACAGGTAGCATTAGGGATGGGCAAATGCAGTTCGGAAGTTTGGAGTTCAAACCGAACTCGACCAGTTTGATTGACAGAACCAAACTTCCGAACCGAACTTGATTTTTGAACCGAACCCAACCAAATTTCTGAACTCGGCTCTGTTCGTTCATCCCTAAAGATAATATTCCATTTAGTTCAATGGGATTTGGATTTCTGAACTTTGTTCGGAAGTTTGGAGTTTGGACCGAACTCGAATAGTTCGGTCAACCGAACCAAACTTCCAAACCAAACCGAATTTCCGAACTGAGCCGAACCGAATTTCCGAACTCGGTTCTGTTCACCCATCCCTAGGTAGCATGCCTGGGTGAGGCCTGTGCCGGGGATTCTGGAGGGTCACAGGTAGCATACCTGGGTGAGGCCTTTGCCAGGGGATCCTGGAGGGTCTCAGGTAGCACATCTGGGTGAGACCTCCGCTGGGAATCCTGGAGGGTCTCAGGTAGCATGCCTGGGTGATGCCTTTGCCGGGGGATCCTGGAGGGTTACAGGTAGCACGCATGGGCAAAGCCTCTGCCAAGGATCCTGCAGGGTAGTATGCCTGGGTGAGGCCTCTGCCAGGGATCCTGGAGGTTCTCAGGTAGCACGCCTGGATGAGGCCTCTGCTGGAGAACTGGATTTTAAGCCCTGCTGCCGTGTCAAGTTGTCACAATAATGAGTTATAATGGACCATTGGTCCAACTCAGTTAGGCAGCTCCTTATATATCCCCCCTTTATGCACCACATCACCCGTCTGCTCTTTCATTTTGGAATTGTTTTCATTCACAATGCTTGCTCTGTTTCTCTTTCCTACCCTGTCTTGCCTCCTCTTTTTTCACCATGGGTTTTATGCTTGAATTCCAACTGTTTTTCAAATGTGATAATGGGGAGAGGCACGACATGAGCAGTTAGCGCGGCTGTCTTTGGAGGTTTTCTCTGGGTGTAATTTTCCTGATCTTAATGCAAGTGTACATTTGACTTACAAATTCCAAAGCCCTTCAGAAAGGGCAATGCCACCGCTTGCCTAAGCAGTCCATTATTGCCTCTGTTAGCTTTCCAGGCGTAGTAATGTACATTTTATGAGCTCAATCTGCTTCTAAGCAACCTGGACTTGAAAACCCAGCTGCCTTATCCCCAAAGAGGACTAGCTTAGATTCTGTTTACACAGCACACAATAAAGGCTCAGGCCGTCACCTGGGGAAGCTAAGGCAGAGGGAGGGAGGACTTAAAGTCACGCCGCTCGGCAATGGTTGTGCCCTTTCTTTCAAACAATCCGCAGCAGGAAGTTAAGCCTGTTGTGTCTAGGTAGCCCCACCCCCTTGGAGTGTCATGATATCTGGAAGGGGTGGGGCTTAGGCCTTCCCCCACCCCTTTTCTGACAGGGCGTCCCTTCGATCATAAAACAATAGAATCATTGAATCTTAGGGTTGGAAGGGACTGCAAGAGTCAACTAGTGCAACCCCCTGCACAGATGCACAATAATGTCATCTAATACCTCTCCAACAGGTGGTCGTCCGGCCACTTATTGAAACTCTCCAGTGATGGAAAGTCTCCAACCCCATGGGTAGCTTGTTTAATGGCCAAACAGCTCTTACTCTTGGGAAGTGTTTCCTAATATTTAACTGCAATCTCCCATCCTGTAACTTGAGCCAATTAATTCTAGTGCTGCCTTCTGTTGCAATGCAGAGCCGTTCCTTGCCACCTTCTTGGTGGCAGCTCTTTAGATATTTCACTGCTATCACATCTCCACTTTGCTAGGCTAAACATACCCAGGTCCTTCAGCCTTTCCTCATAAGACTTGATTTCTAGCCCCTTTATCATCTTTAGGTAATCATATTTATTTATTTATTTGCTTGTTTGATTGTTTGTTTGTTTATTCATTTTTACAATTTATATGCCACCCCCTCCTGCCTCAGGCATCTTGGGACGGCTCAAAATATATTAAAACATCTTAAAGCATTAAAATAAACCATAATAATTTCAATTAAAACAATGTAAAACCCCATTCCCCCACCCTAATCCAACCCACCCACCCTATCTCCCTCAGGAAAGGCCCAGCGAAACAGCCAGGTCTTACAGTTTCTGTGGAAAGAGGGGAGGTTGGAGTCAAGCAGATTTCCAATGGGAGGGAGTTCCACAGCCGCGGCGCAGCCACAGAGAACACCCTCCTCATAGTAGACACCCGGGAACCCTGGGGAACCCCGAGGAGGGCGCCCCCAGCTGACTAGAGGGGCCGCTTCAGGACTCGGAGGGTGAGGCGGTCCTGCAGATAGGCAGGATCCAAGTCCAATTCTATGGGATTTTGAGAGTGGAGCTCTGATATTGCAGTGACTTAGGGTTGGTGGAGGCACCCACAATCAGATTGACTAAAATGTGAAGTCCTGCTTTGGGACTGAAAAATCAAACATGCAAGTATAGGATGGGTGATACCTGGTTTGGCAGCAGTCCATGTGAAAAGGAGCTAGGGATTGGGGTTGTTCACAAGCTGAACATGAGTCATCATAGGGATGCATCTGCACAAAAGCTAATGCAAATTTAGGTGGCATTAACAGAAGCATTGGGGCAGATCTCATGGCCCGTGCAACTCACGTATGTGCATGCGCATGCACATGCAGACTGCATAATGCACATAGAGGAGACATTGTGCCATGCGGATCCCATGTGGAATGGTTTGGGATTGCAGCCAGTGTCTTTAAGTCAGCAGAGGTAATTATTCCATTTTAGATGGTGCTGGTCAGACCTCACCTAGTGTCCATTTTGGGGCACCGCATTTTAAAAATGACTTTGATCAATTGGAATGGGTCAGAAGAGGGCAACAAAGATGATGCAGGTTTTATAGATAAGTTTTATGGGGAAAGGTTGAAGAAACTAGGTATGTTTAGCCTAGCAAAGAGAAGGCGACCCATGATAGCAGTCTTCAGATATTTGAAGGGCTGGTAAAAAGAAGATGGCAAGGGATTGTCCTGCATTGCTAAAAGGGCAGGACTAATCAAAATGAACTCAAGTTACAGTAAAGTAGATTTCCATTAAATATAAGGGAAGATTTCCTAAAAGTGAGAGCTGTATGGCAATGAAAGAAGCTGCCTAGGAAGATTGCATCACTGGAGGTTTTCAAAGAGAGGCTGGACAGCCATCTATGGGATGTTGTAACTGTAGTCACCCTGCATCCAAGTAAGGAGCTGGACTTGGTGATTCTTGAGGAGGTTCCTTACAACTCTATGATTCTATTAAATCAGGCAGAAAAAGATGAGGCTCATTTAGTTTCCCTTCCTATCCTCCACTGAGAAACCAAACCATTCCTGCCAGTGACTTTCCAAAAGTGAAGCTATGTTGGAATGGGCCCTGGTGCAGAAAATGGATTGGGGTCCTCTGACCCCCTTCTGATAGGAGGAGACTAGAACTGAAATGGGTATTGGATTTGGTAACTGCAGGTAATACTAGAGGTGGGAATTCCAGTTCCCCCGAGATCCGATATTGCCGGTATTTGGGTGTATCGGCTTAATCCAATAAATCCGATATTTACCTGTACCAGCATACTGGATTTTTAACATTGGCTGCGGTACCGGATTTTTTACATTGCGGCCATTGAAGTCAATAGCCACAATGTAAAAAATCCAGTACCGCGGCCAATGTTAAAAATCCGGTATGCCGATACCGGTAAATCCAGTAGCAGGGAGATTTTATACCAGTACATCCGGTATCCGGTATTCTCCCCGCTGTCCCACCCCTATGTAATACCCACATTTTGGGTATCATTTCGGGTATCCAAATTAATACCTGAATACTATTTGAGCACCCAAAAAACCAAAATGTTGGTTTCTGGTTTTCAAGTACCCGAAATTAATACCAAACCTGGAAAAAAAATACCTTTATTATTATTATTATTATTATTATTATTATTATTATTCATTTATATAGCTACAGGAATGTACCTGGTGCTTTACAATTTAATTGAATGAATAGACATGGTCCCTGCCCTAGGGTTTACAATCTGAGAGACCATGGGGAGGGGGCGAAGGAAGGGGAACAGAGGGAGAGACAAGGAGTGTAACATTCATGAAGATGCAATGTCCCAGGTGCACGCACTTGGCTTGCTTACATCAAGAATGATCACTGGTTGGTCTATGTGGTGAGGATATGAGTACACAGACCTCAGGTAATAGATTTTACTAGATGGAGGGTATCAGCAGGAGTTCAGTGAGGGGAGCGAGGAGTTGGGGAGTACAGAGCAGAAGAGGTGAGTCTTGAGGAGGGATTTGAAGGTACGAAGGGAGGGGGCGAGGTGGATGTAGGCAGGGAGGGAGTTCTAGGCATGGGGGGCAGATAGGGAGAAGGGACGAAGGTGGTTAGGGGACCAGGGGAGGCAAGAGGGGATAGAGGAGGAGCAGAGTTCACAGACTGGAGTATGGAGGGAAATTAGTGCAGAGAGGTTGGGGGGAGCAAGTTTGTGAAGAGCTTTATAGGTGAAGACTAGGAGCTTGTGCAGGATTCATTTAGGAAGGGGGAGCCAGTGAAGAGAGGATAGGAGGGGCTGCACGTGGTTGAAATGACGAGCAAGGTGGATGACCCTGGCAGCAGAGTTTTGGATGGAGATAAGGGGAGAAAGGGGAGAGTGGTGGAGGCCAGTGAGAAGGAGGTTACAGTAATTGAGGTGAGAGATAACCAGGGCATGAACAAGGGTTTCAGCAAAGGAGACAGAGAGAAAAGGGTGAATCTTAGCAATGTTATGGAGGGAGAAGTGACAGGATTTGGTAACAGAGTCAATGTAGGGTATAAAAGAAAGGGGTGAGTAAAAGATGAAGCCTAAGATACAGGCTTGGGGGACAGGAAAGATGGTGACCCCATCAATGAGGATCGACAGGGAAGAGGGAGATGAAGGATAAGGGGGGGAGATAAGGAGTTCAGTTTTAGCCATGTTGAGTTTGAGTTGAAGTTGAGACATCCAGGTAGAGATGTCAGAGAGACAGCTGGTGAGACGAGCCTGGACAGATAGATGGAGAGAGAGAGAGAGAGAGAGTAGAGAGAAAGAGCTTGAACAGAGGGGAAGAGGGAAGGATTGGAGAGATAGAGTTGAGTGTTGTCAGCGTAGGGGTGATATTGGAAGCCCTGGGAGGCAATGAGTTTGCATAGGGACAGGATGTAGATAGAGAAGAGGAGAGGGCCAAGGACAGAGCCTTGGGGAACACCAACCAAGAGGGGAAGGGAGGAGGAGGTGGAGTTGGCACGAGACACATTGAATGAGCCATCAGAGAGGTAGGAGGAGAACCAGTCAAGGATGGAGACATGGAAGCCAAGGAACTGAAGTAAATTCAGCAAGAGTGAGTGGTCAACAGTGGGTGATTTCAGACGTGACGAGATCA
>QEPC01009827.1:224085-234985 GCA_003113815.1 Sphenodon punctatus | reverse complement strand
CCGGGATCCCCGGCGGGATCCCGGGCCGTGGCACGATCGGCCAGACGCGGCGGCCGCATTGGCCCCGCCGCCCGCCCGTCTCCTCGGAGGGCGGGCGGCGGGGTGCGTGGAGGGGGCGGGGCCGTGCGGCCGCACGTTGCGCCGCGCGGCCCCTCCCACTTTCCCCGCCGGGATCCCCCCAGCACGTCTGTTGGGCCGTGCAGGGGTGACCCCGGCGGGGAACGAAGACGTTGCTTTTGGTACGGGGCCAAAGGGCCCCATAACGTCTGAAAGTACCCAGTATCGAAGGCAGCAGAGACATCAAGGAGGACAAAAATGGAGTAGAGGCGATTAGATTTAGCCACAAGAAGATCATTGATGATCTTAGCGAGAGCAGTTTCAGTAGTGTGAAGGGGGTGAAAGCGGTCAGAGAGGTAGGAGGAGAACCAGTCAAGGACGGAGACATGGAAGCCAAGGAACTGAAGTAAATTCAGCAAGAGTGAGTGGTCAAAAGTATCGAAGGCAGCAGAGACGTCAAGGAGGACAAAAATGGAGTAGAGGCAATTAGATTTAGCCACAAGAAGATTGTTGGTGATCTTAGTGAGAGCAGTTTCAGTAGAATGAAGGGGGTGAAAGCCAGATTGGAGGGGGTCAAGGGAGGAGTTGGTGGAGAGGAAGTCAAGGCAGAGGGAGTAGACAACATGTTCAAGAAGCTTGGAAGCATAAGGAAGGAGTGAGACATGATGGTAGCTAGAAGGGTCAGAGGAGTCCAGAGTGGACTTTTTGAGAATAGGAGAGACAGTAGTGTGCTTGAAGGTGGAGGGGAAGGAACCAGTAGAGAGGGAGAGGTTGATGATGTGCAGGAGGGAAGGGGTGACAGTGAAAACAATGGAGTTCAGGAAGTGGGAGGGGATGGGGTCCAGTGGGCAAGTGGAAGGGTTGGAGGAGGAGATCAGGGAGGAGATTTCCTCAACGAAGTTGGGGGGAAGGAGGACAGGAGAGAAGGAGGGAGAGTAGGAAGAGGAGAGAAGTGGGAAGCGATGTCGAGGTGGATCTTGTCTGTCTTAGAGGTGAAGAAGGAAGCAAGATCCTGAGCCAAAAGGGAAGAGTGAGGAGGAGGACATGGGGGGCTTGAGAAGGGAGTCAAAGGTGGAGAACAGGCGACGAGGGTCCCGAGAACAGGACTCAATGCGGGAGGCATAGTAATTAGGGATGGGCAAACAGAGCCGAGTTCAGAAATTCGGTTCAGTTTGGTCCGCTTCGAAAATTGAATTCAGTTTGGAAGTTCGGTTCGGTTGACCGAACTGGTCAAGTTCACTCCGAACTCTGAACTTCCAAACGGCGTTCACCCATCCCTAGTAGTAATGCGGTCTAGTGAGGGAGATAGCGGAAGTAAGGGAAAAGAGACAGAATTTGAAGTGAAGGAAGTCAGCATGAGATCTATTTCCTGAAATCTAGGACCCAGAAGTGGAAAAACATGACAAAATTGGCATTTTGACATTTTGGTATTTCGGGTACCCGAACGAACAGCGCTTTGGGTAGTGGAAGGTACCTGAAATTTTTTAGCTGAATTGGGTACCACAAATTTGACAGATATACCCATTTTAAAATATTTTTTTGCTGGTATCCAATTCAGCAGGGGACACAGCTGGATCACAGAGTGTGCCCCCACCCCCACCACAACTGATGGGTCCCTGTGAAGAGGTACTACTCATCCACGTTATAGCCAGGCCCTTGCTTGGATGAGCGTTGCACTTACGTAAGCACGTCTCCGTTCCAGCCAAACTCTGAACTAGCCAGACAGTGCTCTTTGCATGCTATCAGCAAACGGCAGCAACTGTAGGAATAATTTGTTGCGTGGATGACTCAGCTCATGTCTCCTTAGCCCAGACAAGGCTGGTAATGTAGCAAGTGCCATAAAAGGCAGAAAGTGTGGACACCTAATATGATTTGTCCATGGTTTAAATACAAGCAAGAAAGTTTACTGCGACATTGACAATAGCCAATGGAGAAGACATAACACCACCCCCGATGGGTAATTTGCGTCAAGGCTAGAAATTTCCTAGGAGGAAAAACAAAAACAGTTTTTAAGCAGGAGAGTAAACAAGTGGCTATAATTCATGGATTCCTTAACAAATGTTTGTGTGGCGATGTAACAGCTTAGCTGGACTGCCCAGGGGTGTGCGTGTCATTTTTGTTGTTACAATAACGATAACAAAAATTGTCATTTTTGCAATAATGAAAAAGACAACCAAGAATAATGACAATGATAATGAAAACAACAATGGAGAATACCAAAAACAACAGAGTATACTGATAATGGTAATGATAATGATAATAACAAAAGTGATAACAAAAATGAAAATGATAACAAAAACCGATAACAAAAACGATAACGAAAAATAAAAACAACAATATCGTTATCGTTGTTGTTATTAATAGTGCTGTGGCAGTTGGGATTTGGAGGGGAAATGGGGAGAGGGGAGGAGGGAGCAGACATCTCAGAGTCTTAACAGGGTTGAACTTTTGAACTGTGCCTGTGTTGGGAGGGGTGAGCAGCTCAGCAGTATCTGATGGATGTATCGCTGGCCAATGAGCAATGCAAGCAGCAGTCTCATGGCATTCTGTGATTGCTCAATGCCTGTTGCCTCCCACAACCAATCAGGGAGGCTTTGGGGAGGGCACTGCAACCCTTTATAATGGGAGGGCCAGGTTTTTTCTCTCTGTTCTGTGAGAGCTCTGCTTGTCAGGTTGCATTTACAGAACTGTGATGCTTGCACACAAAAAAACCTCCCCAGCTCTCATTGTATTAATACCTTTCCTTCCTCATACCCTACATTTTACCTTCTCCCTTTCCCTGCCCTTCTCCCCCCTGTACATTATATATAGATAAGTAGTATATATATAATAGACATATAGATTAAATTAGAATAGTTATATAGATAATTGATTAGATAATAGATAGCTTTCCTTTTCGCTTCCCCGTCTCCCTTATATTTAGATAGATATTAGTTGTGCACGGGAATCTATAATGATACCAATACCAAAAATAAAATCTTCATTTCAAACATTATTGATAACGATATTGATAACAAATATCAATAATGAATATCGATTACCGTAACGATAACAAAAATGATAACAATAATGAAAATGACATTTTTGAATAACGAAAATGAAAACGAAAAATGAAAACAACATGGGGACCGGGTGCACACCCCTAGCCCAGGGTACCCAGTGAAAAGATGAGGTCCAGCAGCGGAGGCAATTATGTAGATCCAGCTGAAACTGTATATCTGCTTTTCGCAGACCTGCGAGATTTACTCTCCATGACAATGCAAGCTTGATAGCCTATTAGAAGGTCTAGGAGGTAATTCGATGTCAGGCAGAAGGTTTTTCTGAGAACTAAGGAAGACCGTTCTCCACCTGTCCCCGAATTTATTTTGCCAGAGCACACGGTGGCAATTCATAAATCAGAAATATCACAATCTTCCCAACAAGAAGAATTCTATGATCCTCTGTTGGATTCAACAGCATGGATCATTCCGTGCAGACGGCAAGTCAGGACACTTTTAGACGAGTGGCTGAATGCAGCGCGTTCTTTAATGTGCTTCCTGAAAAGTCCTCTGGGGTGCGTTCAGTTGCACCGGAAGTAGCTGGTCACCATAGGAATCGCCACTCATGCGGTCTTTTTGAAGGCGCATTTTTGAAACCCCAATATTGAGGCTTCCCAAATACATCTTCAAAAAGACTGCGAGTAACGATTCCTATAGTGGCTGGCTACTTTCTGGTGCATTTAAATGCCCCCTGCGGGCCTTTTCAGGAAGCACATTGAAGAATGCACTGCATCCGGCCGTTCATCTACAAGTGGCCTCAGAGTAGCAAGGGACATAGCTACCATGGAGTGAGGGGACTTTGTTGATCCCAGGCCCTGCTCTCAAGGGGGGCCCTTTGAAAGCAGCCAAGCACCACTAGGAAATTTTCAGAGTAGTCAAGAGAGCACAGAACTAGACCTGAAATGGGTACTAAATTTAGTATTTGTTGGTAATATCCTGTTTTTTGGGGGGTACTGCATCAGGTTCCCAAGGGGTTACCTGGGTATTCAGGTACTTGGGTACCTGAATACCCAGAAAATCTGGTACTTCCAGTACCAATTTTTCAATTTACCAAATGCTAATTGGTATAGGTATGCCAACCAATTGGTATTTTGAACTGGGAAAATAAAATCCAGTTTCTGAGACTGGAAGCTAACTTTCTGTGAGAGGAAAGTTCATTTTCTAGGATAGAAAACCCATAAATAAGTCTTTTAAGAAGAAAAAGCGAAGAGGAAAAAAACTTTTAAAAATCGGAACTGTAGTTTTCTGTGACCGGAAGTTGGTAAAAAATTGTTAGAACTTGACAGAAGCCCGATAAATCGATGTAGGGTGTCATTATATCAAAACAAATGTCAAAAATCGGTTTAGGAAGTTGACATTCCGGAACCATAAATCAGGACAGAAATCAGGCACCCGATCAGGTCGTAATCCCTTATATCCAGAGTGGGCAGAGGTGAAGTGCAGACCCCACCAACTCTTAAAACTTCCTTCCTGGTGGGGTTGCTGCCTCGATTATCAGCGTCTTATTTATGCCGTGTCTCAAAATACCCAGGAGTCACATGGCGCTGCTGTTTTTAATGGTGCCCGGTTGACTTCCGGTTCACAGAGGAGCATCTAAAATGCCCCGCGAGGGTTTCCCAGAGCCACAGATTTAAACTCTGAAATTGTGCTTGTTTGAAAAGGCCCTTACCCTGTTTATATTGCATTTTGCTTGTTTATAAATGCGGGCAGCACCTCCAACCACAGTTCTTCCAATACAAGTCAGATTAGAAAGTGAACACATGTTTAAGGTCATTGCAGACACTTGGAGGAAGATAACCCCCATTGCCATCATTTTATGCCCTGGGAGGCTCTAAAAGAGTGACCATGTGCAATGCCCTCCCCCACTCATAGTGTGCAACACATAGTTTTCCAGAGCTTTGGGGGTGGGTTGTGAATGCCTTCTCTTTTCCTTGGTCCCATTTTTAAAACGAGTGTTCTCTGGCCCTTACTATTGTTGGCACAATTATTATGCACAATTAAGTTGTGGAATTTGTTGCCAGAAGATGTGGTCAAGACCAGTAATATTGCTGGGTTTAAGAAAGGGTTGGACAATATTTTGGGGGAGAATAGGTCCATTAGCAGCTATTAGCCAGGTAGGTTTGGGGGGAAATAACCTCTTACTGTCAGAATCTAGGATTGAACAAAAGGGAAGGGATTGCCCTATAGTGACCTGTTCGGTACTTCTTCCAAGTGACCAAGATTGGTCACTGTCACAGACAGGTGCCGGGCTCGATGGACCATTGTTCTGATCCAGTATGGCACTACTTATGTTCTTATTTAGTGCTTCCAGTGCTCAGAGCACTTTCCAATCTTTATATAGTTCACCCGACACCAACGGTTGGCGGCAGATCATTAGGAGTAAACAAACATGACATGAGCCACTGACAAGTTTTTTGTGCAAATGCGAAATGCTTCTCTGGCTGTTGTCATAGACAAAAGAGTCCAGTGGGTAACCAGTTGCTACCCACAGAGCTGTTGAGTGGGGTTGTTTAGAAGCTGTGATGGGGAGTGGACAGGCTCCTCTCCCCACTATAACTTCTACTACAGTCGCTGAGATAATGGAGGTGTGGCATGGACCCAGAGCTTTCTCACCTCCAAAATCAGGCCACCTAACAACCATGACAGTACCCACTCCCTTATGAGTGTATATTGGCTTTTTTTTTTTTTACATCCATTATTGTTTTAATTTGATGGATGGGGAACTGAGGTGGAGAAAGAGACTTGTTCAGGGCCAACCAAGAAGTTCTTATCTAAGGCAGGATTTGATCTCTTGTCTCCTGAATAGACCTGAAAAGGGTACCTAATGTAGTACCCAGGTGTAATACCTGAAATTTTGGATACTATGTTGGATACCCAATGAGCTATTTGCCATTGTCAATGAACCAGTTGTAAATCAGTAATTTGGGATGGAAACTTGGCAAAATAGAATGGTGTTACGGCTGGGTCTTGAACCCTTGGCCTGGGGAGCTGGGTCTTGGGCCCTTGGCCTGAGGGGATGCTGCCTTAGAGGCTGGTGCCCCCTCAGGCCTTGTTGATCAGCCAGTTTCTCCTTTCTATGTTGTTTCTTGAGTCTCTGTTCCCCTGTGTTGCCAAGCCCGTTCCCCAGCTGTACCCTGACTCCCTTGTTCTGGCTCCCAGCTTTCTGATTGGCCACTATTCGTATTTAAGCCAGGGTGTGGCCACAGGAATCTGTGGGAGCAACTGCTCTTACCCATGTGTGTGTTGGTGGGTTGGAGTGCTCTCTTTGTGTATGCTTGTCCCCCTGTCTGTCAGTCTGCCTGTTTGTCTACTTGTTGTTGTCTCCCGTGCTAATACCTTGTGAACCCGGCTATTCCCCCTTGTGATTATGGTGTCGTGCTGGGTCCCGCCCATATTGGGGACCCTGTTCTTCCTCTGTGTGACCCAGTGTAGGTCTTGTTGATTATGTCATAATCTAGTCCCCCCCACCCCCCTTGTCATAGTTCTTGTCCTCTTCAGTCTTGCTCTTTCCCTGGTCCTGGTCCCCTCTTGTGTCACGGCTCTGGTCCCCCATAGTCTTGACTCTGTTAGAGCTCCCATTGCCAGAGTCCTGTTCCCTAGCCTTGAGTCCCCGGCATAGTCCTAGTATTGCTCCCTAGCCTTGAGTCCCCCCACATAGTCACAGTCTCGCTTCCTAGCCCTGAGTTCCATCGCACCGCCATAGTCTCGCCCCCTAGTCTTGTGTTTCTCCCCTTTGCCCTGTCTTGTCTTGTCTCCCTCGTTTGGAGTTCCCCTTGTCTCTCTGGCCTTGCTCCCCCATGGTCGCACGTTCTCCTTGAGCCTTGCCTTGTCACATTCTCTCCTAACTTTCATCCCCTTCTCGCCTGGCTCCCCTCTCGCTCTATCCTTGTCTTGCACTCCGTTCCCTGTATTCCCTCTTCTTGCTTTCTAGAACTTCTGGTCCCTCTTTAGCTTCAGTTGTATCTCTCTCTTGTTTGGATAACCTCGATGATGAGCCACCTACTCTGAGACCGGGCTCCCCGGTAGCACGAACGAGAACTGTCTCAGCATACTCAAGAGACCAGCTGAGAGGTTTTCCTTCTTGACACTTCCCTTTCCTGGGTACTCTGGACACCTTCCTCTGTTGTCCTTCGGTTACAGGTTCTCTCGTCCCTATTCCCATGACAAATGGAAACTAAAAAAAAATAAAATGGGAATGGAAATTGGTATTCTGGGTGGGGGTGGGAATGGGAAATGGGGACACTAGGCTTGAATCAGGCACTAGTTGAGTACCAGTTAGTACCTGTATTTTGGGGTCCATTTGGGTACTGGAAATTTGATGGGTATACACTTGTTTTTGTGGATATTCATTTCTTCTCTACCCGCAAGCCCTTCTGTCGGAAACAAGTCCTTCGCCTTCATTTGTGCAACACGGCAACTACTGGCTTTTCTGCTGTTTTCACCGATGATCGTTACTTTTCATGAGTTGAACATAGTTTCTACACGACTGATCTCAAGCCCCATGTGTCTCCTGGAGACTGTGGAGATGCAAAAGTAAGAAATCTAAGTGTCAGTAGTAAAGTGCTGGAAATTACTGTCAAAGTGCTTTAAAACTGTGTTGTAAAATTCCCCCAAAGTGATGAAAATGACAAAAATGACCAAAGAAATGCAGGAAAGTGATGAAAAATTATGCAAACTGCCAGAAAGTGGCAAATCTGATGGGAAATGATGAAAAATCACAGGCAGAATGTGACAACATTATATCAACAATGGCAGAAGCACAGAATCACCAGAGACTGTCAAAGTACTGACAAACACTCCAAGCACTCCTGAAAGGGTATCTCCCTGCAGAATGGGAACACTTGCTCTTGTCTCAGTCCTACTTGAAACACTAGCTCTGGGAAGCATAAACAGTCACATTCATCACCATCAATCTCCTGCCGTCTCTAATTTTGTCTTGTGGCCAAGGCACATTTCCCATACTGGCATCAAATGGAAACTTATTGCCATAGAATTTAGTGTCGATGCCAATCTCTAACTTGGGTTGGGACAAGAACTTCACATCCCTTGATTTGTCCACATTCACTTTTTGCGTAGATCTTTCTTCTCCTCTGAAGCAGAAGGTGATGGACACTGTCAAATCCTGATCCAGGACTAGATAGCCCATTGGTGGGGAATGTCTAACCTACAGGCTCCTTCCATCCTTGCAAAGTATTGGCGTGCAGTCCACAGGCTGGCACTGGACACCAGGGTGTAGCCCCTTAAGACTGGCAGGAACTTAGAGGTGAAACGAGAATGCTTTTGCACTCTCGCAAGAATGCGCATGTTTCTTGCAGCCCTGGCGAGATGTCATGCGTTCTCAACTGAGGTTTTTGACAATCTTGCGAGATTCTCAAGAACCTATAAAAAATGTTTGGCTCATGAACGAAATGGCCACCGCAGCCGTTCTCCTCACGCTCAGCCCTCTGGTGGCCCTTTCGCATGTGCAAAGTGTTTTTTGAAGTTTCTCAAAAATCTCACAAGACCCTTGAGACCTCAAAACATTCTGAGCATGCACACAATGGCCTCGGGGGTGGGTGGGGGCACATTTTAAATAGTTTATGTATGAGTAAGTAAGTAAGTTTTTATTGTTGGCCAATAGGCCATAACAAATCATCAAAAGATAATATTAAAATAAAATAAAATAAAAAATATACCTCCACAAAAGTAACATTTAAACAGATGAACAAAATAACCACAAATACCATTACGCAATTCTTATCACACAGCTGAATTTCTCCAGAGCGGTTAACAACACAGTGAACCTATTCACTGAACTGAACTGAACTAAACTGAATAATACCCTAAAGATGGATGAGGTTGATGTATGAGTTGATACATAGTTGATGTATGAGGTAAGCATTCAGGTATCGTAGAATCATAGTAACTTAGAGTTGGAAGGGACCTCTTAGTGTCATCTAGTTCAACCTTGCTTGGATGCAGGATGACTATAGTTACAGTATAATAGATGTCTGTCTGTCCAGCCTCTAGGATGGTGAATGGATCCTCTTTTTCTCTAGACCAAGGTTGGATAACCTCCAGTCAAACCTGGCCCATGGCTGGATTTTTACTGATCCCTTTTCAATTAAATCTGAATCCAGACCCTATCCTCAAGTGTTGAAAGATTAAGCTCAGAGGAAGAGAATGTCAACGAGAGCATGCACCCAAGGACGAGGGACAGATCCTGACACAATGCATCTACTATCCCGTTCCTTCCCAAGTCCCAAATACACGGTCTAAGAACCCTCACCCCCAACTCCTATTTAGCCCATGGAGCTGGTACTAATTTCCAAGGTGGCCCACAGAAGAGGAAAGATTCCCCACCCAGCGTAAAGTCTCAACAATCTTTCCTTACATGGCTTGCCTTCTTAAACCTTCATTGTTCTTCTCTGACTCTTCTCCAGTTTGTCTACATTCATTTTAAAACATGGCACCCCAAATTGGACATGCTGCTCCAGCAGTGACCTAGCCAACGCCAATCAGAGGGGTGCTATTACTTTGTGTATCCTGGAGATATGCTGCATTCTTAATATAGGGTAAGCAAAATGGCATTTGCCTTATTGTTTTATGATGACAGCTTTCTTTCTCCAGCTTATTTTATTGGTGGCTCTGACTGGCTGGTTTAATTTGTCAGATCAGTACTCCCACAGCTGTGACAACCAGTTAATTTCCTACCCCAATTTACTGCATTTAGGAGACCCTTTTTCTGCCTTTGGCACATGGAATAAAGACTTTTTGTTCAACGTTAATTTAATCCCTCATGCTAATCCCTCCCAAATATAGATCCTGCCTTAGATCTTCTGTCTTATTCCTGTGCTACATTCCATCTTGCAAAGCTACGACTATCCTAGAACTGAAAGAAGTACCTGGAAAAAAAACAACCAGGTATACCTGTCAAAATCAGGGTACTACTCAATTTAATCTGGTAAATTCAGATGAGGCCAGCAAAGAACTTCTTCTTGCTGCCCGTACTGCAACAGCATAAGCTCTTAAACTAGCTTTATGCTGCAATCAGTCAGCTTCAGCACGTATCCGACACCACTGTCACTCCAATCACCGTCCATCCTGCTTCATCCAGTGCAGGTCCTCCATAAACCACGGTGACCCCCACCATCAGCTCTCTGGTAGCGGACGCTTTGGCGTTGTTCAGTCGATAGCCTCAGCCGACAAGATGTCCCAGAAGGCAATGAGGTCACTGAGTGAACGATCATCAAGATTGGATGGTATTTCCCCTAGAGCATTCTGGAACCTCTCTGGTTCCATAAGTCTCTGGGGGCAGACCCAACGAACTGACCCTGCACCTCTCCGGGGGCAGACATGCGTCAGGAGACTAGTCTGGAGGAGGAAATGATCCTCCCATGACAGGGGTAAAGCCATTACATCGCCCATCACTGGATCCCCCGCCTCAAGGCCAGGGCAGAACATCAGGTCAAGGGTATATCCCCCCTCATGTGTCAGGCCTTTAACCCTCTGAGACAGTCCCATGGTTGTCATGACATACATGAACTCATGCTCTGCTCCCCCTAAATTGACATCAGCGTGGATATTGAAATCCCCAACCAAAGTCCTCGGGGATCGCAATGCAAGACCACTTCCGATACCAATTCCATTAGCGCGTTCAGGGATGTTGAGGTACAGGTAGGTGTGCGGTGTACCAACAATAGCCCAATCTGTCTCCTGCCAAATCGATCACAAGGTGGACCCCCTCCATGCCCAAGATGGTCTGCACAGGACACCGCCTCACAGACCAAGTGTCCTTAAAAACAACAGCTACACCGCCTCCCTGC
>QEPC01009827.1:201603-223985 GCA_003113815.1 Sphenodon punctatus | reverse complement strand
GAACCGAACGGCCAAACGCGAACACACGAACCGATCGCGGCCGAACCGAACGGCCGAACACGAACCGCGATCTGTTCGCCCATGCCTAGGCAATACTGGGGTCCCCAAAATATCCTGGCCTACTGTCCTTCTTCTGCCCACACACTTTCATTCTCTCTCCTTAAGATTCCCTTTCAGTGCACACTTGAACTTGTCCACAGCTATTTCTAATTTGTTTGATCTTCATCGGTCAGTCTAAAGGAGCATAAAATGTCATCTGCCTCATCCGTCATCGTGTGTGTATTAATGTATTTATCTGATTCACTTCCTCTTGCTAATCTAGGCTTGATGCAATTCTGAATCTTTCAGATCTCCTAATTTATTTCAGTCACTCTTCGGGCTTACTGAAGTTGAATTTCTCAGGTGGACTAGTCTGAAATGATGCCATGCTCTGGTAGTTCTATAAGCAATTATCATCCTAATAGCCTGTAAGCCCTGTTTTTGTATACTGTCTTCTGGTCTTGCTCCAGGCAGAGAGGACTCTTTTCTCCCCACTCCCCCACCCCCCAAATCCCTTTTCATTCTTTAACCTACCCAAAAAATAATAATTTCCTAAGGTTTGACTGTCATCATTGCCATCATGTCAGGCTGGAATGGAAGTTATCTATCTACCTAAGGTGTTTATAGGACTCTCTTTATGATAGCATCCAAGTGCCTCACACAAATTGTGACACATTTAGCTTCACAAAATTACTAGTAGGTGAAGATGCACTATTCTTTGAGGCACAGAGAAGCTAATTGGCATTCGGGCACCTATCTTCCATGTAAAGCTGACCACACTTAGGTCTTCAGCGGATGTGTCCTTTGAAATCCCTTCTCTCTGTGACTGATCCAACAGCATGCAGGAAGTCTGTGCCAGAGCAAGACCTGAACCCATGACTCCAGAACACTTTATTGAGGACTTGTTTTTCAGCAGAAGAATCTCCAAGCTCATTACAAACAGTCAAACAATCCACCCTTGTGATTTACAGAGGTATTAGCATCCTATGAGAAAGCACAGACTTCACCCAGCGCCCCTGAGGTTTCAAAAAAGGTCCATATCCACAGCCAATGTGCTTTCCTGTCTTCTGGCCTGAATAGTAGGGGTGGGACTTGGGGCAAAAAAATGGTTACCGGTTTTACCAGTTACCGGTTTACAAAAAATCGATTTACCGGATTAAAACCGGTATACCGGTTCCAGTTTTATTTCCATTGATTTCAATAGGAAACTGTCCCCATTGAAATCAAATTTTTAAAAAACAACCAATACCTCCCCCCTCCACCTCCCAGGCTGCGGCGGCCCGGAGGCAGCACTAGCAGCCGGACTTCAGGTTAAAATTAAATTTTAAAAAATTCAGGCTAGGCAGGGTGGGTGTGGGGTGTCCCCCCTTCCACCCGCGCAGCCTGGATGGGGGAGAGAAAGTGGGTTTATTTATTTATTTTGTTTACATTGTGGCCATTCATTTCAATGGCCGCAATGTAAAAAAATCTGGCACGGGGAACCGGTACCGGTACCCTAGATTACCGGGTTAATCTGAAATTGCCGGTACAGCAAAATACTGGTAGTTTTGGATATCGGGGGAACTGAAATTCCCACCCCTACTGAATAGTGATTGGCATCTGGGGTGCTCTTGGATCTATTGCTGTGCTGTGCTTGGATGGCCAGGTTGCCCAGTGGCTAGGAGTACTTTTCACCAACCTCGTCTGGTGAGAAGGCTGCAAACATTTCTATCAGATTCAAACTTGCCCACCATCATCCATGCCTTTGTAACCTCAAGTCTAAATTATTGCAATTTTCTCTATGTAGGGCTCCCTTTTTGACTGTTCAGAAGCTGCAGTTGGTTCAGAACGTGGCGACCCAGCTATGGGTCACCAGGAGGACATTACACGAGTGCTCTGGAGTCTGCACTGGCTGCAAATAGCTTTCCAGACACAATTCAAGTTGTGGTTTTCACCTTCAGAGCCCTAAACAGCTTGGGCCACAGGTTTCTGAAAGACCGCCTCTTTGCCTATGTTCCATCATGACCTCTGAGGATGACGGAGGACATCCTCTTGTGGGTACTAACTTCTCATGAGGTTTGTACAATGTGGGTACCCAGAGAGATGTTTTTGATGCCTGTACCACAATTCTGGAGCTCTTCTCCCCTTGGAGATCTGCCTAAGCCAGAGTCTGCTCACCTTTCGGAAGAGAAGAGATGTAAGACATTTTTTCTTTGACCAGGTATTTTGGCAGATTGGGATAGTGTTGGGTGGAATTAGGTACAGGGGCTAAAGAGAGGCTTGATGGGCGGGGCTTAAGTGTTTTAAATATTTTTTATACATTTACATATATTTATGTGTCTTTTATGTTTTAATATTTTAATATTTTTATATTTTTGTGAGCTGCCCCGATTCTTCGTGGGAAGGGTGGCAAATGAATGGATGAATAAATACACATTTTGGACTGTCCCACTGCTTGGTTACTCAGCTCAGGTTAATCTTCCAGTTTCTACCTAGACCTGAAATAATAAATCATGGTGAATGCTGTTTCCACCCGAAACAGGTCATTAGATGCAGTACCTATTAGATTTGTCTGTGCCCGAAGACTTATGGACCTGGATTGGTTCCGTAATGCTCTGGCGGAGTTTCCCCTGGACCGTGACACCTGCTCTGTTGATGATCTTGTAGACTTTTGGAACAACTTGCTGACCAAGACCACTGACAAAGTGACTCCCAGGCATCTGCTGCCCTCCTGAGTCTCCTGCAGGTCTCCTTGGTTTACTGAGGGCCTGCGGTGTTTGAAGTGGGAGAGCAGGCGGTTAGAATGACGGTGGCACCAGACTCATGATGAGTTTGATCGATCTCAGCATAAGAGCAGTTTAAAGGCCTATGCTGTGTCAGTGCAGGCAGCAAAGAAGCAATTCTTTGCTGCCATAATTGCATCTGCAAAGTCACATCCAGAGGAGCTTTTCCGGGTGGTGAAAGGCTTGGTCAGTCCTGCCTGCCTCCACCTGGACCTGGAGCAATCCAGTGACCGCTGTGACCAGTTTATCGAGTACTTTGTATATAAGATCACTCTCATCCGCTATGTTTTCGGTACCACAGTTATTGCAGAGGATCATCTTGGGGCTATGGATGCCCTGTCCTGTCCCATTTTGTGGGATCAGTTTCAGATGGTGTCGCCTGCCAATGTGGAGTCCTTGATGGGATCTGTTCATGCCACCACTTGCAAACAAGACCCATGCCCGTCTTGGTTGGTGAAATCCAGCCAGGAGACGTTACAGCCATTGCTGGCTGGGGTGGTTAGGACTTCCCTTTGGGAGGGCAAGATGCCTGACTGCCTGAAAGAGGCTGTGGTTAAGCCCCTGCCCAAGAAACCATCTCTTGACACTGATGCTCCTGCCAGTTATCGGCCAGTCTCTAACCTCCCCTTTTTAGGGAAGGTTATTGAGCGGGCTGTGGCACGGCAGCTCCAGGAACATCTGGACTGCACTGGTTTCCTTGATCCCTCTCAGTCTGGGTTTCGGCCTGGGTATGGTACGGACACTGCATTGGTGGCCTTGGTTGACGATCTCCATCTGGCACTGGACCAGGGTCATCAGACCTTATTGGTCCTGCTAGACCTTTCGGCTGCATTCGACACCGTCTATTATGAGGTGTTGGTGACTCACCTGCGGGATCGTACCAGGATTGGTGGGATGGTCTTGGACTGGTTTTGTTGTTTTCTCGCCAGGAGAACTCACCGGGTGGTCTTGGGGAAGTTTATGTCTTCTCCCTGGGACCTCATGTGTGGAGTCCTGCAGAGTGCCATTCTGTCACCCCTCTTGTTTAACATCTATATGAAACCATTAGGGGAGATCATGAGAGGGTTTCAGGGCATATAGTGTTATCAGTATGCTGATGACACTCAGCTCTACCTCTTTTTCTACTGAACCAGGTCACACTGTCTCCTTATTTTCCCAGTGCCTGTCACCTGTGGGGGCTTGGATGAGGTTGAGCCATCTGCAACTGAATCTTGACAAGACGGAGGTGATGTTGGTGGGCGAGGACTTGGGGGGCTTGGGGGTGGTTGAATCTCCTCTTGTTGGGAGGTTCACCCTCCCATGGTCTCTCAAGTGTGGAGTCTGGGTGTGCTTCTCGATTCATGACTCAGACTGGAATCTCAGGTTGTGGCTGTGGCGGGGAGTGCGTTTTGGCAGTTACATCTTGTCTGGCGGCTTTGGCCATATCTCTCAGACTCCAATCTTGCTACTGTCATCCATGCCTTCATCACTTCGAGGATGGATTACTGCAATGCGCTCTATGTGGGGCTGCCAGAGAAGCTGGTTTGGAGGCTTCAGCTGGTGCAAAATGCTGCGGCCCATCTCCTTACGAGGGCGGGCCACAGGGAGCACATGACACCAGTGCTCCAGGCTTTGCACTGGCTCCCTAGAAAGCACCGGGCCAGGTTCAAGGTGCTGGTTTTAACCTTTAAAGCCCTTCACAGCCTGGGCCCTACTTATCTGCAGGACCGCCTCACTCCCCATGTGCCCGTGCAACACTTGAGATCATTTTATTTTTATTTTTTATTTTATTTTCCTAGATTTTTACCCCGCCCNACCCAGGTAGGTGGGGTTACCTGGGTACCGTGGGTACCTTTTTGGAGATTCCCTGGATGAGGTGAGTGGCCACTGATGTAAGATCTTTTTTGGTGGCTGCCCCTGTGCTGTGGAATTAGCTCCTGGAGGAGGCTCAGTTGGCCCACACTTTCCTGTTATTTCAACGTTTATGTAAGACCCGGATGTTCCGCCAGGCCTTTGGCGACGGGGAGGATTTGTGGGGCTGGGATGGTGCGAGTTTTCCTCCCTGCATTTTTGTGAATTTTAACTGCCCTATAGGTTGGAGGAACGGGATAAATAAATAAATAAATAAATAAAATTTGCCTTCATTTGCGCAATGTGGAAGCTTACCAGCTTTTCCCTTGTTTTTGCCATTTTGTGAGTTGAGCAAAGCTGCTACAGGGCAGATCCCAACCCCCATGTACACCCCATGTAGATCCCAGGGTCATACACACCAGCTAAGAGACGGGGAAGTGCTGGAAATATTCATAAGATTGACCTTAAAATGCTGTAAAGCTTTCGTAAAAGTCACAGAAAATCCTGAAAAGTCCTGAAAAGTGATTGAAATGATTAAAAATGACAAAACCAATGAGAAACTGCCAGAAAATGATGAAAAATTATGAAACTGAAATTATGAAATGGCAAAAATAAAAGTTGCTGATATTGACAATGGCAAAAATCAAAAAATCACCGCAGACTGATGAGAAGTACCAATGGACACTCATAAGCATTCCTGAATGGTTGGCATTTCCCTTTGGAATGGGAACACTTGCTCTCCTCTCAGTCCTAATTCTACCCTCTTGCCCACATCCTGACATTGTACCCTAACGTCTCCTTTGCTTTGTTGCCTGGCTCTACAATGGTCCTGATGCTCCCAAGACCATCTGTAACCTGGTACTTTACACCTCCTTACCTTATAGCTGGATCAACTGACTCAGTGGATGATCAGAGCCAATTTCAAATGAAAATACCCACTTAAACTGCATTTCAGTCATAGCAAAATGTCCACTGAATTAATTTTGGGTTTTTTTTGTTTCTTTGTGTTTGGTTTTTGTTTAATTTTGAATGTCAGCATTCTTTGTTGCAGCATTCAAACTGGGAAACTGAATGCTGGCTTTGGGAATACTTGATTAGGGGATTCTCAATATTTCAACTTTCCCTGCTTCAACTTTATTGATATTCTGAATATCAAACTTCTAATCTTTTCCATTTTTGACATGTCTAAGTTTTCCCAGAAACAAAAATAGTTCAACAAAATTTAAATGAAAATGCATTTAAAGACTTTTTAAAAAAAATTATTTGGAAATTTTGGTTCCCTCTCTCCCCTCCTCATCCTTAAGGATGAAATTCTCAAACAACTTATTCCAGAGTGGTCATACTGTGGTCAATCTAAAATCTGTGCTCTCACATCTTGTGAATGCTTGGTGCACAATGTGCACCCCCTTGCACACTTGGTATGTGCGTTGCATACCCCAAGTGTACATCGTATGTAACATGTGTGTGTGAACGAACCTTGGATCGGCCCCACTGACTACTCTACACTGGAGCAGTTTGAAGATTGTGCCAATAAATAGAGATAATCTCAGAGAGATTAAGTGAACTGGTCAAGGTCACATGCAGAGTTGGTAGCAAACCCAAGAACAGAACCCATAATTTCTGCCTAACAGTCGATCACCCTATAAGAATAATCACATGCTCTTCCCTATCATTCTTATCTTTCAAATATCACACAAAGAAAAAGGAATAAAAGAATATACCTAGTTTGGGTGAAAGCTGGGAACATACTTGTCCAGAGTTTCAGTATAGTCTTGACAGACAGGTGTGATGCTTGTCTATGCAATTCCCCCTTATCTTTCCTTATCCAGTGCACTTTTATTAGTCTTGATTAAATTTTGATTAAATGCAAGTGCTGTACCACTACACACCATTGTTGTATTAATGCATGATCTGGCAGCGGTGGCCTACTTTGACATGTACTTTAAAAAGCAATTAAATGTTTTAAAAAAGAGGTAATATATTTTATTCCGACACACTGATTCTTTCCCAGAGAGAAAAGTTGCCAAGTTTTAGGAATGATTTTACAGGGAAGTCAGCGAAAGTTTCTGTCACTGTTAATTGGGAAAGTCCAAAACCTGCATGCCAGTTTATTCAGTTAGTTCTGATACTAGAGTTGTCTTCTAAGAATATAGTCACAGACCCTTGGTCACTGTATTTTCCTCATTGCCACTGATGGGGAAAACGCAATGAATAAGGATCCCCAATGGAGCTGAAATGATCGCCCATAAAAATGCTTATACTGGTGAAATTTCCTCTAGTCTAATTGACCCACAACATTCAGGGAGTCCCATTTTAAAGCTATGAGGGGCCTAAGGCTAATAGGAGGGAAAGGCTTAAACCTAGGCAATGGTAGGCAGAGCCTAGCCAACCTGAATTCTGTTCTACCCAATACCATCGCCGCAAATTTAGAAAGCAGCAATGACCAGTGGGGGTCCCACAAAATGGCCACCGCCTTTGCACATGCTTGGGAGAGGAGGGCGGAAACCAGCAGTGCACACACATGCAAACAGAGAGCAAGCAAAGCAAACCATCACAAAAGCTTTTTGTGAAAGAAAAACTTTATGCAGATTGGGTCCAGGACAGGACAGGGGCTGAGAAATTATGCATCAAGGGCCAAAGCTTGCTCCTGGTTAAGCACAGAGTTATAAAGATGGAAGGGATCCCAAGGGTCATCTGGAGCCTTCAATAATGCAGTGGAGAACAGAGGAAACAGGGAGAGGAATCTAAAAAGTGTGCAACTGACTTGGCAGAGGAAATGAGCTTGAAACTGCAGTGGTATAAAGCCAGGGACTGAAGAACCAATGGGTAAAACTGTAACAGACAGTGGCATAACCAAGGTCTTTCCAATCGGGTGTGGGGGGACACTTTGCTGGAGGGGTCCAACCAGGAGAAGGGCAAAAGCAGACCAAAAGAGGAGAAAAATGAATGGGGGGTCCTGGACTTGGATGGGGGTGGCACAGCTTCCCGTAGACCTCCCCTTGGTTGTGCCTATGACTTATAACCACCAAGAAGATACTAACAGACTTTTGGCATTTTCTAGCTCTACAAAATGTACAGCATTTGTCTCCGGGAAAGACTCTGGAAAGCAAATGCTGTGTAGCTTTTGTCACGTAGAAAAACAAAGCCATGCAACTTTGGTGCTGATCAGGTGGAGGATGCAGAGCTGGAAAATTGTCCGGAGGTGAACACCCATGTCTGTCCACTTACAGTGCCGCCGGTGTTGGATTTAAATGACCCAGTGGCTGTCTTGGGAATGGTCCGCCCATATGCCTCCCCTCCCCTACGCCATAGAGTTGTGGATTAGAGAGTCCACAATGCTATGGCATTGCCTGGGGCAATCTCTGGCCAAGCGTGGAACTGCAGCAGTTGTCCACGAAGCAGATGGACAGCAGCCCCACTTCAGGATACTCACTCTGTTGACGGTGTTTGGGGATGTTCCGGAGTAGAACACAATAAGTCTCTCCTGGAGCAGGGACAGCCTGGCTCACCTCTGCTCTGACTGAATTTCTGGTGGGCCAACTTTAAATTGACAACCCGCCTGGGGGGTGAAGCATGAGGGCCATTGGTGTGAAAACACCCTATGACTCTAATTCAGAAACAAACCCGCAGACTCTCCCATTCAGGCCGGTCTTTTAGCGCGCCCCCTCCAGAAGGGGAAGGGACCAGTTAGGATGGTCCGCCCTCGGAGGCTGATGGAACCCCAGCGGTTCCAGGAGGTCCTGAGGGAGCTTACCCTGGATGTGGACGGTCACTCTGTGGATGAGCTGGTCCGGCATTGGAACATCTTGCTGGAGGAGGCCATTGACAGGGTGGCTCCGAGGCGCCTTCTGCCTCGGTCTCGTCACCGCAGGACCCCTTGGTTTACTGAGGGGCTGCGGTGTATGAAGCGTGTGGGCAGGAGGCTAGAGCGACGCTGGCGTCGGACTCGGTCTGTCTCCGATCGTCTTCTCCATAGGGCCCATTTGCGGTCCTATGTGGAGGCTGTGAGGACGGCGAGGAAGGAATTCCTCGCCGTCCTCATAGCGTCTGCGAAGTCGCGTCCAGCGGAGCTGTTTCGGGTGGTGCGGGGGCTGGTGAGTCCGGCCTCCCTCCGCCTGGATGGGGACTTGTCCCGGGCCCGCTGTGAGGAGTTTGTCATCTACTTCGCAGACAAGATCGCTCGGATTCAGGCCGATTTCGACGCTGGGTTGATAGCAGTAGGGGAAGAGCGCGGGGGGGCGGAGGGTCCGTCTGGTCCATCTTTATGGGGTGAGTTTCAGGAAGTGACGCCAGCCGATGTGGTGGATGTCCTGGGGTCTGTGAGGGCCACGTGTTGTCAACTAGATCCATGCCCGTCCTGGTTAATAAAAGCTTCCGGGGAGACGTTGGGGACGGTGCTGGCGAGGGTGGTGAATGCGTCCCTTCGGCAGGGGAGGTTGTCGCCTTGCTTAAAAGAGGCTGTGGTGCGCCCCCTGCTGAAAAAACCATCGTTGGACGTAGACGCGCTCGCCAGCTACCGACCTGTCTCTAACCTTCCCTTTTTAGGGAAGGTTATTGAGCGGGCAGTGGCGCTCCAGCTCCAGGGTCATCTAGATAATATCGGGCTCCTTGACCCGTTTCAATCTGGGTTCCGCCCCGGCTATGGCACCGAGACGGCGTTGGTGGCCTTGGTGGACGACCTCCGCCGGGAGATGGATGCGGGATGTTCGACATTTCTCATCCTGCTCGATCTCTCGGCCGCTTTTGACACCGTGGACCATGGGCTGCTGTTGAGACGACTGCGTGACCGGGGGGGTCTGGACGGGACTGTTCTTGAATGGTTCCGTTCATTCCTCTCGGGGAGGAGCCAGCGGGTGGTGTTGGGGGAGGAAACATCGAGCCCCCGCGCCTTACCGTGTGGCGTTCCGCAGGGATCGATCTTGTCTCCATTATTATTTAACATCTATATGCAGCCCTTGGGGGAGGTCGTGAGAGGGTTCGGGGTGCGATGTCACCAGTATGCTGATGATACTCAGCTGTACCTCTCGTTTTCTACCGACCCAGACCCTGCTGTCTCGGTGCTATCCCAATGTTTGGAGGCCGTGGCGGATTGGATGCGGCGGAGCAGACTGAAGCTCAACCCAGATAAGACGGAGGTGATGGTGGTGGGGAGGGCGAAGGGGGTGGTGGCCCCCCTGATTGGGGGGGTTTGCCCCCCTGTAGCTCAGCAGGTCCGGAGTCTGGGGGTCATATTGGACGCAGACCTGCGGCTGGAGCGGCAGGTGGAGGCAGTCGCTAAGGCTGCCTTCCGCCAGCTTTATCTGGTACGTAGGCTGCGTCCGTATGTCTCTGGCCCGGACCTGGCCTCCCTCATCCATGCCTTCGTCACCTCGCGGCTCGACTACTGTAACGCGCTCTACGTGGGGCTTCCCTTGTTCTTGGCCCGGAGGCTGCAGCTGGTGCAGAATGCGGCGGCCCGTCTTCTTACGGGGACGGGTCGCCGGGAGCACATTACACCGGTGCTCCGAGCGCTGCACTGGCTGCCGATAGTGTGCCGGGCCAGGTTCAAGGTCCTAGTAATGATCTATAAAGCCCTATACGGCCTTGGCCCCTCTTACCTTAGGGACCGCCTCGCCCTTCGCGCCCCGGAACGACTCCTGCGGTCTGCCGGGGGTGCCCTCCTGGAGGTCCCCCGTGTCAAGCGGGGGGCCACGATGGAGCGGGCATTCTCGGTGGTAGGGCCGCGGCTGTGGAACTCCCTTCCGGAGGAAGCTCGCCTGGCCCCAAGCCTTTTGACATTTCGGCGGAACTGTAAGACCTGGCTGTTTGCCCAGGCCTTTGGGAGGGAGGGGGTGTGTGATTTTTTAATCCCCCACCTATATATTTATTTATACCACCCTGTCTTATTGATATGTTTTATATTTGTATTTTAAATGTTTTAAACTGTTTTTATTGTTGTTAACCGCCCCGAGCTGCTGTGCAGGATGGGGCGGTATAAAAATCTATTAAATTAAATAAATAAATAAATAAATAAAGAACAAATGAAGGAATAGACTCAAAAAACAATATTCTATTATTTATTTATTTTAAATGATGTTTTTTAACCTTTGCAAGAAGTTCCCTTCTCTAAAGCAAGGACCAAGCAAACACAGCACACCGTACAGAAAAGCTCACCTTGGCAGGTTCAGTGAGGAGCTGCATTCCAAATCAGTCACAAAATTAAAGCTGACACAAAGTCAGTTGTAGACCTCAAATGCTTTGGTAGCAAAGGGGAGCCGTGGCCGTGTTTCCACTTGTTAATAATTCGGTGTAGACCACCGAAATAGAAACCGGCAAAGAGTCGCCTGTCACTATTGATAAAAATCACCCCTTCCCATGCGGGAGTGAGTTCCTAGATCAGTAACATTCAGGTCACTGACGACCGAATGAACACATTGGTTTTTACACACACATTTCTCCTGCATGTTTGCTGTTACATCCTGAACTTTCTGTGTGTCTAAATCACTCACCCAGCTCTTAAACATCCAGCTCTTTGAACTTCTGCATAGAACGCCTCCCAGAACTTTTTAATGTAAAAAGTTCTCCTCGTAAACTGCTTTGCTCCAGGCAGCTGTGGTCACTTGGTTTCCATGGCAGCCCCTCATGTCTACAACTGCAGCTACTTTAGACTGCCTCAGGACAGTGTTTGTGTGAAGAATGCATCCAGAACTTACTTGTGGATTTGTATACCCAGAAGATTGAAAAATCCAGAACTTTAAGGTGTGTGTAAAAATGTCCAATGATATTATTAATGATACTAGCAGTAAAGGGGGGGAGAAAGGGATACTACAGTAATGGGGACCATATACAGCCTGAAACTGTTCTCAGTCTCCTGGGTATGACTCCCTACTAGGTTACGGCCCATCTACATGCTGGTTCTCTAACCAAATATTTTTGTTTCTAGTGGGAATGTTGGCTCACCACAATATAGGCAATGCTCCCACAGCTCCCTCAAACTGAGGCCTCCCTGTGTGAAGGAAATCCTTTCTTCAGTTCCAGCTTTGGGCCTTTTTAAATGGGTGGGGAGTGGGCTGGGTCAGCGTGTGGTGGGTGGAGCGCTGCTGTGGAGGCAATGGGTGGGAGGAGGGTGCAGATGGGCCACACCCATCTCCACCCACCGATCTGCACATGTGCAACAATCACCCAGTGAATGAAGATGGGTGGGTCTCGGGAGTGCGCACGCACCCTCACTCACTTGATGCGGCAGTCACATGGGTGTCACCCACTCATGGCCATGTAGTGGACCTGTGGGCATGAGTGGGTGTGTCTCATGTAAAAAGGACCCCTGTATCATTGGCAAGAACCTTCCCAAGGCTCCCAAACATGCGTCTATTGAGTGTGCCGAAAGGAGCCAGAAATGATGTGCAAGAAAATGAAATTGCACCCACCCTGACTTCCACCTAGTCCTTTCCCTACATTGCAATATTATGATTCTCCAAAAAGGGGCATAGTCATGTCAGACACCTATCACTCTGTTCTTTTCTGATGTGACCACCCCCGTTTTCCGAGCCTCATTTAGGGTTGAAACAAGAATCAAAGAGCATCTCTCTGAAAATCTTGCAGGAATCAAGAATCGAGGTTGAGATCTTGCAGAAATCTCAACCCTGATTCAGATCTCTGTGGGATTCTCACTCCCAACCCTCAGTGTCAGGCTGGTCTCCCAACCCAGGCAGAGGGAAGTCACACTATCCCTTCCCCAGTCTTCTTACCTTGTCTGGGTCTGGCAGGTTGGGGGACACAGCCTGGGGCCATGAGGAGTCTCTATAGGAAGTTGCTGAGAAAGCCCAATAGTGAATTATCAGGAATGGGAGGGGGAAAGCAGGAGGGAGGGGACGACTCAGCAGACATCTTCAGCATTCTATTGGCTAAGAGGAGTCAGTAGCTAATAAAATGCTGATGGCCTGTTCTGAGCCCACTCCCTCCCTTCAGCTTTCTCTCCTCCCATCTAGAAAGAAGGGTAATACCTGCATTTTCAAGTGCCATCTCGGGTACTCAATGGGCTACTCGATAACCAACTGGATATCTGGAGATCCAAAAAGTCAGTCATTTCTGATACTGATTTATTTTATTTTATTTGCTTTTCCAGTAAATCAGGATGGAAAACCAAAACAATTGGGACCAGTAGATCCTATCCCAGAACTGGAAGTCGACATTCTGGGACATTCCGGAAAGTTGGGTACCCAAATCAGGTCAAATTCAGGTACAGATGGGGGCCCACTATTTTTGAGTCAATTCAGGTACCAGAAATTCAACCGATATACCTATGTTTGTGGGTCCTCTACTCAGCTCTACCCTGATCCAAGGTCCCTGGGAGAGCCTGACTTACTTCACAAACATAGGGTGTGGATGCATTGATCATGTACAATGTGCCCACATGGTATGTGCATTGCATGCACTCAGTGCAAACTGTGTTCGCACCTGGCACATGCACCATGCACTGGGGCCTATATCCACAAATACCAATCTGCCTATTTGTTTTACACTCATCCATATCCATAACTTGGGAACCTTTGATGTAGTAGGGGTTTGGTTGTTATGGGACGACACACTGGGTGTCTTTAGACATAACGTCAATGGGTGTCTGAATGTGTATTTTGACCTGGATATGAACACCGGTTTGGCCCTGTGTTCACCATGTGGCGCTGCTTAGACACACAGCCCATCGCCGCCTCGAGCCATTTTGAATGGGAGAGTGTGGGATATAAATTAAAATGGAATGGAATGGAATGGAATCTTGGGGCAAATTGGTGTTTTGCTCGCTACCTGATCTCAGCACGCAAGCGCTGCTGCCTCATTTCCCGTGTTGTACCTGCTAACACGCCACGCAATATCGTTAGACACAACGTTGGCCACATGTTCAGCTGGAACACGCAAATTGCTCTGTCCACATCACGTGTTCAAGAGGTGGCCAAATTGGTGAATGGATTATTATGGTGCTTACACACAATGGCCAAACACATGCTTAGAGGTTTTGACACCCAATCTTTGTTATGTCTAAAGACGCCCACAGTGTCGCATGGAAACTCAGATACTCTATTGCCTTTATCCCCTTTATGTCATCACTGATTTGTGGCAAACTTTCACCATTGCCCTTAGAAAAAGGTGAAAGCAGCCACAGGTTGCATCCTTCATAAAATCAGGTCACTTCTGCTCGGGATATGGGAGCATAATGATCATTACAAATAGAGAAGGCCCCGTTAACATTTCCAACAGAGCCTACACCTCGGCATTTTCAATATATATTTAAAATAACAAAGCAAGACTAGCCGGCTCCTTTCTTCCCTCTGAAATTGCCAACGTATGCTCTGAGATCTCCTGCATTTTGCATTGTGTCAGTCTGTGTCAGAGGCTTCAGGGAAGGTAATATAGAAGATGAATGAAAGTCTATCATCATAGTGCCAAGATGAAAAAGTGACAGCTCATAATGAAAAGAAAAATAGTTTCCATTTTGGGCCTCTGTAAGTAAGAAAGTGACAGAGCCGTGGGAGCTACGAGGCTGAAAAATGGTCCCACTGACAGACATACCCATAAGTGAAAGTGCATGGGATATAATGCTAGCCATAATATAGGGGGGGTAAACGATTATTTTAGGGGTCATGTGATTTTGAATAAATCCTTCAATCCTCCAGAGAAAATGGAATGTAAAAAAAATGCAGGGGGGATAAAACACTGGGTTAATCTGGAAAATAAATGACCTAGGGAAGAATTTTGATCTTTCATCCTGGTACATATCTGGAATCCCTCGACTGAATTCCACGGCAGGACTTAACTGAAAGCAGATTTGTGTGCCTTGTCTTTTGTGTCCCGTCCAACTTGGATTGGGTGTGTGTGTATTCTATTGAGAAGGGAGAGAGATGCTCAAGACCTGAAATGAGGAAGCATTTCCATGCCTGGAAATTGTATTCACATTTCCATAGAGCGTTCCCAACATCTGAATATTTATTTGCTACTGAAATGATATCAATATATCTGAATATTTAGAGATCTTGATTTCAGGGAATAATATTTAATTTAAATGTATACCCTGCCCTTCTCTAAAGGCTCAGGGATTGATTGTAAGCCACCCTCGGCCATCATGGGAACAGCAGTTTATAGCATTAAAGACAGAAAATACAGTAAAATCCCTTTTTTAAAAATAAATAAATCCACCCTCACCAATCCTTAACCCTGCCTGCCAAATGTTTTGCCAGAAAGGAAGGTTTTGCACTGCTTCCAGAATATGGTCAGGCTCGGACTCTGGCGGACCTTCAAGGGAAGGGAGTTCCACAAGTCTTGAGCAGTAACTGAGAACACCTCACTGAGGGCCTTTGTCATATGAACGAGATTGGTATGTGGTCATATGAACGAGATTGGTATGTGGTCATATGAACAAGATTGGTATGTGGTCATATGAACAAGATTGGCTGTCCGGGAGCATAAAAAAGTACTCCCGGACAGCTGCGGGGGCTGCAGTGGAGCACGGTAGGAAAGGCAGTCTTTCAGATATGTGGGGGCCGGCTGTTTAGGGCTTTAAAGCTGATAAAGGCGGCGGTGGCGTGTAGGAGTGGAGGGCGACCAGCTGGGATGCGGATGGCAGCGGCACTGTTCACCTCCCTCCCGGCAACCAGAACAGTGAGAGCATGCGGGGGGCCCCATTGTACCATGCCAGGGGCCGCGGGGTTCTTTTTCCTCCCCCCCCCACCCTTGCGGGGACGGGACTTGGCTACAGAGACTTCCAGGACACTCCCCATAACAACGGGAGCGGGCAGAGGTCATGCCGGAGGCGCGTGCTGGGGGCACGTGTTGAAGGGGCACATTCAAAGGGGCCTGCCCTTTGGTTGTGCCCTTCGACTGGGCGCTGAGGCGGAGGCGGGAGAGTCTGTGGGTTTGTGCAAACTGTGTGTGTTTACTGATGGGAGGATGGTGGGGCTAGCTCCCTCTGGCGAGAGAAGGGTGGAGTTGGTCAGATATTCCCTTGCGGCAGCAGGGGATAGAACGATTGTTTATGGGACCTACCCCGTTGTTGTGGGGAGGTGGTGGAGTGGGACATCAGTTGAGTTATGGGGGAAGTTGTGATAAATATGTATAATTAATATATGGTGTTAGATTGTGGTTTTTGTATTTGAGTTGGGTCCCCTGCATGGGAAAAAACCCAGAAATGTATTTCTTTTGTTGTAAGCCGCCTCGAGTCATTGTTGAGAGAGTGCAGGATATAAATAAAACTGGATTGGATTGGATAAACAGCACCTTAAATTGTGCCTGGAAAGCTACAGCAATAATAGCACTGAATGAAATACCGAGGAGACAAACTCGATGAAACAGTCAAAATAGCAATATATATATATATAAGCGTATTAGTGTATAGACTTGCCATCACACAAACATAGAAAAGTACACCAAGCCTACAAACATACAAAAATACAAAATACAAATAGGATATTCGTTTTGGGAAAGGAAGAAGGAGCTAAACACTTGTTGTGTAGAGGGTTACAGGACAATAGTAGAGCTTTAACTTGCATCCGCCCGAACGAGCAAACCCATCCAATTCAAATAATCTGATCCAAAATGAATGAAACAAGTAATGAACACTACCCGTCTGATTTTCCATCAATTACCCATTTTCATATTTTCGGTTCTTTGGTTTGGTTAATTCAGTTTGTACATTTCGTCAGGTTGGTTTGGATCATTTGGGTCGTTTTGAGTTTTTAGAACCTCCTATTTTCCACCACTCATTTTCATTGTTCCTAGCAAAAATGAAAGGGGGAAAAAATGGCCCCAAATAACTAAATAACTAAATAAACAAACTGAACAAATGGAAGACACTGATCCTATGGAACCAAAATGGAGGAAAATCAGTTGCTGAAATGTTTTGATAAGTGTTGTTCATGTCGACTACAACCTGCTTCAAATCAAAAGAAAAAAAATTCCTTCTAGCAGTTATTCTCCTGTTCATCTCATCTCTAGATAATATGATGATGATGATGATGATGATAATTATTATTATTATTATTATTATTATTAACAAACATTTATATAGCACCAGCAGTGTACCTGGCACTTTACAAAGTAATAAAATAGACACGGTCCCTGCCCCTAGGGCTTACAATCTAATACCATTCCCTCCCATATGAACTCTCATTCTCCTTCCCCTTTTTTAATTCTTCCAGCTTAACTATTGTTGTACTAGTCGACCTTAATTGCTGTGGGAGTAACAGCTGTCTGACTGTCATTGGGATAGATGGGCATCCATCAGAAAGGGATGTTGCTACTAGAGGAGGAAGCTGGAGTGTGATTGGCTGCAGTGAATGTAAAGAATAGAGAGAGGATTGGCACCTCTCCATTGGGAAAGTCCAGGGGGCATGGTGCTCACACAGAAACTAGATTCCGTTTGTTTTGAAATTTGGAACTATGAAGGGCCCAAATGCCAATTCCCAAAGAGTATGCTGCACCTATTCACCCAATAAATCAGATGCCAACTACAATTGGCATCTGCTTGCAGGTTTCATAGCTCAAGGAATCACACAGACATGTAAATAGTTAAATATGGGCATAGGCTGCAACTATATTAACATACCGAATGTGGTCCCTCCTTCGGCACACCTGGCACCTGTGTCGGGCACTCTGTACACGTGTGCCGACATCTGATGCCCTCATGGAAACCCTTTTTATGGGGCATACTCTGTGCCAGAGAACCAAGACCTGGCCCTAGTCAAATTCCTTCTGGACAGTGCTTCCAGCTCAAGCTAATCTGCTCTCACCCTTGCCAATTCAGGTAAGGCCAGAAGGATGAGGGGGACAACCGGCTCAGCTGTTCCAAAAACCCCTCGCTGGAGTCCACCTCCAATTAAATTTGTAATGATAAGCTCCAATTTATGCTTCATTAACAGTCAACGTATTGCTTCTTAGGCTGACATCTGCCACAAAAGAGGGGTGGAGGAGGAAAGGGTGTAGACATGTTCATACTCCCCCCTTTCCCAAAACAGGAATGCCCAAATGATTATACACGCAGCCATGCATCATTGCCTATGTCTGACAAATGTATCCCGTCCTTGTAATACATTTCCCCGTGGTGGAATGAAATGTCCAGGTGGCGTATTACACGGCCTCCAATACCCTTGATTACTTTTCCAACCTATCTGTTGATCTTTATTCTTCCCCGTTCTATCTTTGCTGGGCACTGGACATCATGCCATTTTACACGGTTCAACATCTCAGACCACCAGATGACTGTTCCAGGCAACACCCTCTTCAGAATCCCACAATCCTTTTTTATGTTATTTAAGAGCACTCAGCTCTCCTTCTTGACCAGGTCATTCTCCCCCCAAATGTATGATCAGGACATTGGATGGGCTGAAGTTGGTGGCTCTTCTCTGCAGACAGGGTAGCATATCAGCCCAGCCCAAACAGTATAATCTCAGCCTGCCATGCTAATCAAGGCCCAGTCGATGTCCGAAACAGGATGCTGCTGCTCACTGGCTAGCCCATCGAACAATACTACGACCACAAATCAAGACCGTCATTGTTCTATAGACACCAGCTGGGGAGGAGACAAGTCAAAAAAGGTAATGGTTAAAATTCCATCCTTGGGTCAATCTCCCTAATGCATGCCTTGTAGGCCTCGGACCTCCATTGACCTATCACCTTTATTCTATCACTTGGAAGTCGTCACAAAGGGGCCCTGTTAATGTGGACCAAAAGAGGGCCTGGCTCAGTTCCCTGCACCGCACAGTATTCTGAACCAGGCAAATTGTCGCATTTGGAGCCTGGGTCAGTACAACAATCTGACCACAACCCAGTGGGTCCATCTTTGAGCACCTAACTGTGACCTGTTGCTCCCCATGGGAGAGTAACACAACTCCCCATTTCATAGCCCAGTCAGACATGTCTCCCTTTGATCTAGGGACCAGTTCGCTGATCCAAAGTGCGGCAAAGAAGGCTAGTGTAAATGCAGCTTGAAACAAAAGCATTTCACAAGGGGAGGAGCATGAGGAACTCAGGGTTCCCAACTGGTGCACCAGGATATTGACTAAATATTTTGATTAAATATTAGGACTTCCTAACACAGTGCCGTTAGGAAGTTCTTCCTAATGTTTATCCAAAATATGTTTTCTTGTCATTTGATCACATTATTTCTAGTCTTGCCTTCAGGAGCAAGAGAGAAGACGTCTTCGCCATTCTCTCTGCGGCAGCCCATCGGGTAGTGGAAGAATTATATCATATCTCAGTCTTCTCTAAACAAACCCAGCTCCTTCAAGCTTTCTTCATAGGACTTGGTTTCCAGACTCCTGACCATCTTTGACGCCCTCCTCTGAACCCGTTCCAGTTTGTCTATGTCCTTTTTAAAGTGCAGCAACCAGAAGTGGACCACATGATGTCCAGATGATCCAGTGCAGCCAATAGTCTGTGCTGGGTCTTCTCAACCCATACTGAAAACACAAATTATATCCGTGAAGAGGAACAGGTTGCTTCAATTTGCTTTTTTCTTCTGAATCAGAATGGAAACTCGTGTTGAATTTTCTTTAGGATGCAGATTTTTGGAGCATCTGGGTGCACAATGGTCTTGAAAGCATGTTGGTTCACTCTGAAACCAAAGCAAAGTCCTGTTGACTCTGAAGTTAAGATGGAGGCTTAAGTCCTCAGGCCTCTTCAGGGGAGGGAGAAAACTCCCTAGTGGGAATGAGAAGAAAGGGAGAGGGGTCACATGCCCCCCTATAGTTCCCTAAATCCAAAGAATACTTTTTGGACAAGCCAGCATAGTCTATCAGATAGGGTTCTAGATTTGATTTGGGGAGACTAGGGTTAAGATTATTTTGAATCTACTCCATCCTCACAACAACCCTGTTGTTCTCATTGAACAGATGGGGAACACTCAGGCTGTTAGACTTACCCAAGACCACCCAGTAAGTTCATAGCTAAGACAGGATACCTGGTTTCTCACATTCACATAGCAGGGGGCAATGGGTGTCCAGAATGTGGGTGGATGTGGGGGTTTGAGGTGAAAGGAGAAATGTCCTGAGGACAAAGCAAGGAATTGATTGATTGACTGATTGATTGATCACATTTCTATGCCACCCTTCCCTCAGAGGCTCAGGGCAGCGTACAACACTAAAACAGAAATAAAAAGACATTCCAATCAATTAAAAATGCCTTAACACCCCACCTAACTCACCCGTACTACACCACCACCACCCCAATTCTGTCCCACCCAATCCCTGCACCCAATCCCTGCTTGCCAAATGCCTGGCCAAAAAGAAAGGTCTTACATTGTTTCCAGAAAATGAGCATCAGTGTAAAGAATAAAAGAGACTTGAGCGAATTCCCTAAAGAGACTGTGCTGGCATGCCAGCCCCCAACTGGGGTAGGTGGCTGCCCAGGAATTATGGGCCCAGAAGGAACTGGGCCCACAGTCCAGGCACAAGGGCCACCCACGTGGACAATAGTGACCCATAGTGGGCGAGAATGTTTATTTGCGCTGCCATCCAGGCCCCGACGTAGGGGTCATCATGCGGGGAGGAGGGGGGCAGCTGACCTCACATCTCTTCGAACTCTCCCCTCTCCTCCCCAGTCAGGTCGATTTGGGGAAACATTTGTTCTAATCACTCACCTAACTCGTCCAGTGGTGCACCCCTCCCCAGGGTGTGTATCCGGAGTGCCGTCTGCACGTGAAAACTCCACAGTGGCCGATTTCCCTGTATCTTGTGTTGTCCACCAAATCCATCAGATGGCAGAGAACCAGGAGCACAGGAAACAGTAAGGATTTATTATTATTATTATTATTATTATTATTAGCAAGCATTTATATAGTGCAGCAATGTACCGAGTGTTTCACACAACACTCGGAATACTAATATTTCATTTCATTTCATTTTTAATTTATATCCCACACTCCCTCGCCTAGGCAACTCGAGGCGGCAAACAACAAAAATGAAAATACATAAATACAACATAACATCAAAATAGATTCAATATCAACAATTCAATTCAAAACATATGTGCCCCTACCCACCCTAACACTAGGTTGTGTGAACAAGCCCTCACTGGATAAATAAATTTTAAAAAAGGTTGGAGGGGAAAAAAACACGCAATAAAAAGCTTCCTAATGCTGAGGTCTCTCAGGCGGCAAAATGGTTTCCCAAGGGACATGGTGAAAGCTTCGTTTTGGAGTCATTTAAAACTGAACTAAACAAAGCACTCTCGGATATTCTCTGGGGAACAAGCCACTGCTCTCAGACAGATAACCTAATAGATCTTGCCTGGCTTTGCCCCCTGCCATTCCTTTATGTCACAAACCTTTGTGAATGGACGGAGAGCAGAATCTTTAACCACTTCTGGGGAAACACAAAGCATCTTCGAGAAGCATAAGTGATGGAAAGCTCTGTAGAACAGAATAGGATTAGATGCCTTTTCTGTAGTTTCCTTGGATGATATCCTTAGAATGTTCATTTTTGGCATGTATGAGTAAGATTCTATATGACAGCTCTAAACTAGACCAATCCCATTCATGCTTGTTAAAATCATCATCATTATTTTTATATAGCACCCCCTGCCATGGCACTCGGAGAGCTTTACATAACACTACTTTTAATCATCACAACAACCCTGTGAGGTAGGTTAGACTGGGGAAATAATGTGACTGGCCCTACTGAGTTTCTGGCTAAGGTGAGACTAAAACCAGGGTCCTCCCCCTACCTCCCAGTCCAAGTACTGCGCACTTAGCCATTACACCACACTGGCTCTGATATAATAATAATAATAATAATAATAATAATAATAATAATAAAAAATGTATAGCTCCACTCTGCCGGATGGCATTCAGAGCACTTTCACAATCATAAAATGATTACAATCATAAAATACAAGAGTAACATCAAAAAAGACATAGCTGAACTAGAAAAGGTACAGTGAGGACAATAAGAATTATAAAGGGTATGGAATGGTTTCCATACAAAGAGAGGCTTGACAAGCTGGGTCTCTTCAGCCTGAGAGGGGACACGATAGAGGTTTATAAAATCTTGAGTGGTGTGGAACAAGTAGATAGGGAATGGTTATTTACCTTCTCAAATAGTACTAGAACTAGGGGAAACTCCATGAAAATGCTGCCGGCAGATTTAAAACAAATAAAAGGAACTTTTTCACTCAATGCATAATTCACTTATGGAATTTGTTGCCAGATGATGTTGTCAGGGCCAGTAGCATAGCTGGGTTTAAAACAGGACTTGCTACGTTCTTGGAGAGTAGGTCCATTAATGGCTATTAACCAAGTAGTTTATGGTTTGGAACTTCTTACTGTTGGGAGCTGGGAGTGAACAACGGGGAATGGATCGCCCATTGTGACTGTTGGTTCTTCTCCCATGCAATCGAGATCAGCCACTGTCGGAGGACAGGATGCTGGGCTCGATGGACCATTAGTCTGACTCAGTATGGCACTGCTTATGTTCTTATGTTCTTAACATCAAATCCAACTAAAACATTTTTGAAAGGAGGAGATAAAGAGTGAGGACAGAGTACATAAAGAGGAAACGAGCAGTGGATCCTAAAAGCACCTGGAGAATAAGTAGGTCTTCAAGTGATTTTCAAAGGTGAGGAGACAGAAAATGATACAGGTGGAGAGTGAGTTATATATGGCGCCTCAAATAGTATGAGAACATATAGACACTCCATGAAGCTAACTATCAGCAGATTTAAAACAAAGGAGAGTAGGCATGGGCGAATGAGGTTCAGAAGTTCGGAGTTCAGACCGAACTCAACCAGTTC
>QEPC01009827.1:162862-199288 GCA_003113815.1 Sphenodon punctatus | reverse complement strand
GGAAGCAAATTGCTGGGAGTCCGGGAGCCTTCTGAAAACGCTGCTGACAGATCAGTGGCTGGCTCAGAAGGTGTTGGAAGCCGGGCAGGGCAAAGAGTTTTGTTACTTGCTGCTCCCGCCTTACCACAAGGCCCGATTGGCTCTGTGAAGCCTAGTGTTCAGCCTGGCCAATCGCAGACTGTGAAGCCAGTGTTCAGTCGAAAAGGAAAGGTGATTGGGTAGGCTGGCTGCTACTTCAAGTCTCTCCACCCCCCAGTACCAGGAAGTCTTCTCCACAGCTGCCTCCCCCTCCCTGGGCCTTCAGTCATGTTTTTCCCGCCTAAACTCAACCAAACGTGGCCGAACACCAACGAACTGTTTGGTCGGTTTGTCGTTCGGTTAGAGTTCGGTTTGGTCAGTTCGGCTTCGGTTCGGAAGTTCGGTTCAGTTGACCGAACAGGCCGAGTTCGGTCCGAACTCCGAACTTCCAAACCACGTTTGCCCATCCCTATTTTATAATAATGACACCTAGTTTTTTCAGGAAACCGGGTGCTCGACTCAGTACTCAGGTACCATTCGTGCACCCAATAGACAACTCAAAAATGTGTGCATTGCCCATCAGTAACAAATGTGCTACCTATTTCAGCTCCGACGGCACCACGTGGTGCATGTACACAGAAGAAAAGGGCATTATTGTGCATGTAAAGATGGTGGAGGGGAATAGTGGGAATGGACCACAATGATCTGGTGGAGCTAAAAATCCTTGCTGGATCTCTGTTGTCCATTCCCCCAAAAGTGGCTTAACTCTGTGGAAATGGAACAGGCATGACGATTTACCCTAGAGTTAACCTCCTCAGGAGTGGAGAAAAAACTCGGATGCCTTCCAGTCAAAAAAACCAAAATAAATGAGAGTGTGGAGGAGTGAGGAAGGTTAAATAAACAGAATGTAAGAGAACAGCTTGAAATTTGAGAGTTGCAAGAAGATGGATAAGTAAACAGGAAGGTTACAAGTTCACAAGCCTGGCGGGCAGGCACTATTAAGAGTTTAATTTGCTACAATTACCAGTGTATGTCGTCTTTTACTACTTGCAAGGAAAACAAGAGTCATATCTCTGCCTCTGACTAAATAGGCTGGCTGCCTATTTAGTCAGCCTTTAATGACATATGATCAGAGTTCTCATGGCATTCCCATTTGCTCTCCTCTTTATCGAGTTGAGCTCCGAGAAAGTCAGGGTAACTATTTAAATTAGAAATGTGTCAACAACTGCATGGCTTTAATAGGTTCTCATGGCTGCAGTCCCCTTCCCTTGCTTGCCAGCTTAGAGCCTTGCAAGGGCCCCCAAACTCCTGTCCGACTCGGTCAGAATTCATCTGCTTCAGAACCTCACTGAGTCTGGCCCAGCTGCTGCAAAGTGCCTCCATGTCTTGTTCCAATCTGCTCTGAGGGTAGCCCTTTCACCCACAGAGCACCATTTATTTATTTATAGTAAAATTTGTATGCCGCCCTCTCCTGCTGAAAACATCTCAGGGCAGCTAACAACATATTAAAACAATTTAAAATACCAATAATACCATTAAAACCCTATTAAAACAGAATACAAAATATAGAGTACCCCCCCACACCCAACCCCTCTCCCTCAGGAAAAGCACGGTGGAACAGCCAGGTCTTTTATTGTCTATGGAAAGAGGGGAGGTTGGTAATCAGGTGGGCCTCCAACCGGAGGGAGTTCCACAGCCATGGCGCAGCCACAAAGAACTCCGTCCGCAATGTCGACACCCAAGAAACCCGGGGGACCTCGAGGAGGGTGCCCCCAGCCGACCCCAGGGGCCGATGCAGGACCTGAAGGGTGAGGCAGTCCCACAGATAGGCAGGTCCCAGACGGTTCAGGAATTTAAAGGTCAACACCTTGAATTGGGCCCGGAAGACTATAGGCAGCCAGTGCAGAGAGCGAAGCACTGGTGTAATATGCTCGCGTCAGCCCGTCCCAGTTAGGAGATGAGCCGCCACATTCTGCACCAGCTAAAGCCTCTGAACCAGCATCAAGGGTAGCCCCACGTAGAGTGTGTTACAGTAGTCCAGTCTCGAGGTAATAAAAGCATGGACAATCGTGGCTACGTCAGAGTCTGAGACAATACGGCCGAAGCCAACGCACCAGATGTAATTGGCGAAATGCCCCTTTCACCACAGCTGCCACCTGGGCATCCAGGCAGAGCTGCGGGTCCAGGAGCACACCCATACTCTGAACCTGAGATACCAGGGCAGGACAGACCCCATCAATAATGGGGGCCACCACTCCCCCAGCCTTCCCCACAACAATCACCTCCGCCTTGTCGGGATATAATTTCAGATGGTTCACCCTCATCCAATCCCCTACAACCGCCAAGCACTGGGTAAGCACCGAGACTGCTGAGTCTGAGTCGGATGAAAAGGAGATAAAGCTGGGTGTCCTCAGCATACTGATGACACCATATGCCAAACTCCCTAACAACCTCCCCCAAAGGCTGCATGTACACATTGAACAAGAGAGGGGACAAGATGGAACCCTGCGGGACTCCACACGTGAGGTCCTGGCGAGAAGATGAAAAGTTACCCAGGACCATACGCTGGACTCTCCCAGTCAGGAAGGAGTAGAACCACTCAAGAACAGTCCCGCCAATCCCTGCCTGGTCCCAAAGCCGAGTCACCAGCAACTCATGGTCAATGGTATTGCATGCAGCCGAGAGATCGAATAGGATCAACAGGGTCGAATGACCCCGGTCCAACTCACGAGAGAGGTCATTGGCCAAGGTCACAAGTGCAGTCTCCGTAACATATCCAGAATGAAAACCAGACTGTGGGGGATCGAGAAAGTTAATCCGGTCCAAATGTTTCTTCAACTGCTGATCCACCACTCACTCAATAACCTTCCATAAAAAGGGAAGGTTAGACACCGGACAATAGCTGGCTGGGATGCCAACATTCAATGATGGCTTCTTGAGCAGGGGCCGCACCAGTGCCTCCTTAACATAAGAACATAAGAAGTGCCATACTGGGTCAGACCAACGGTCCATTGAGCCCAGCGTCCTGTCTCAGACAGTGGCCAATCACATGGATCTGGGAGAAGTACCCAACAAGTTACCATGCTATCCATTCCCTGTGGGTCATCCCCAGGCTCCCGACATTAAAGGGTTTTGTTCCCCAATTCTATCTGGCTAATAGCTGATAATGGACCTATCTTCCAGAAACTTGTCCAATCCTCTTTTAAACTCAGCTATACTGCTGGCCTTGACCACCTCCCCTGGCAGTAAATTCCACAACCTAATTGCATTATGACATCCTCAGTTTTATTCTCTATTCCCTTGCAAATAATTCCTAACATTCTATTTGCTTTTTTGACCGCCGCGGCACACTGGGCTGAGGATTTCAGTGTATTATCCACAATCACTCCCAGATCCTTTTCCTGAGTGGTAACTCCTAGCTTAGTAACTCCTAGCTTAGTACCCAGCATTGTGTACTCATAATTTGGATTATTTTTCCCAATGTGCATTACTTTGCACTTGTCCGTATTAAATCTCATCTGCATTTAGATACCCAGGCACCCAGTCTTGTAAGATCTTGCTGCAGCTCCTCACAGTCTGCTCATGTTCTGACTACTCTGAATAACTTGGTGTCATCCTTAAGGCAGTCTAGCACCCTGCCCTCCCCAAGGGAGGCATTGACAATCCCCACCAGCAGCGGCCCTAATGTCGCTCGGAACGGGTATGGGTCTAATTCACAATAAGTGATTCAGACAGTCCCCAGGGCATCCCCCGCATCTGAGGGCGACTCATTCTGGAATTCATCCCATAAAACAGGACATCATCTACTGCCTCTGGCTCACCTACTGCTAAAAAGTTGCATCAAAACTGTGGTGGATCTGAGTGATTTTATCTGCAAAAAAGTCCACAAACAAATCACAGCAGACATTTCATGACTCTAAATCCAGGCGGAGGGAAGCCAGACCAACCAGCCCCCTCACCACCTGGAAAAGCTCCGCTGGTTGGAACTTAGCAGACACAATGAGGGCAGTAAAGAAAACTTTCTTTGCTGCCCGCACTGCCACGGCATAGGTACGTAACCAGACTCTATGCCACAATTGGTCAACTTCAGCACGCGAGTGATGTCACCGTCACTCTAACTGCCACCCTTCCCTCTTCATCCACCACAGTTCTTCCGTATACCATGGGGACCTGTGTTGTTGGTGGTTCGGGAGTGGATGCCTGGGAGCTACACGGTCAATGGCCTCCACCAACATGGAATTCCACATGGTCACAAGGTCATCGAGTGAGCAGCCATTGAGATCAGAGAATACATCCCCTAAAGAAATCTGGAACCTTCTGGGTTCCATAAGCCATCAGGGGTGAATCATGTACTGGTACTGCACCCTCCTGGGGGCTGACATGTGCCAGGATACCAGCCTGGAGGAGATAATGATCTGTCCATGACAAGGGCTCTGCTGACACCTCCCCCACTAATGAATCCCCCGCCTCAAGGCCTGTGCAAAATATCATGTCTCGGGTAAGTCCTCCAATGTGTGTGGAGCCGACCACCCTCTGAAACAGGCCCATGATTGCTATGGTGACCATGAACTCACTCTCTGCCCCTCCAAGACTGTTGTTGGCATGGATATTGAAGTCCCCCAGGACTATTGCCCTGGGGGACCACAAGTCCACCCCTGACATCAACTCAGTCAGTGATGCTGCATGGAGTACCCAGCTGGAACAAGGTCAGCCAATATAGGCCCCGACTCATTGTCCAGCCAGGTGTCTGTGATACATGCAAGGTCGGCTGCCTGATCCAGGATCATCTCCCGGACCACAGTTGACTTATTGGCTACTGACCTACCATTCATCAGCAGTAACCCAAGGCCGGGGGCCCTCTGATCCCGGATCACCTCACCACCTGCCTGGGGGCTAGTCAGCAGGACAGGAATATAATATCTGTCCCACATCTTAGCTCTAATTTGCTTCCCAGAGGGACCATAGTTCACCCGGCCCAAGGTGACCCTTATAGCTGTGGACCCCACCCCCCGGTCTGCCCCATCAACCCTCCGGAAGCCATCCTGCCAGTATCCCAAGGGAGACCCCAACCCACTACTAAACCCCCTAACCTCCTCTTGCATCAGAGNTACCAGGAGAACTTTTTACACACAAAAGTTCTGGGAGAAGTTCTATGCAGAAGTTCAAAGAGCCAGATGTTTAAGATCTGGGTGAGTGATTTAGACACACAGAAAGTTCAGGATGTAACAACAAACTTGCAGGAAAAATGTGAGTGTAAAACCACCCATTATTTATCCCATAGCCCTCAGCTGGTCAGGAGCTTTTCCCTCTGCACAAGCTGGGATCAATGTCATCCCAGTTGATACTACTGTCCACCACTGTTCATTGTAACTGTAGACATCCTGCATCCAAGCAGGGGGTCAGACTAGATGACCCTTGAGGGTCTTCCAAATCTGCTTTTCTAAGATTCTTTCATAGAACATTCCACGCTACCATTTGCCACACATTCCCAAACTCCCTGTCTTTTTTGCCTAAGGAAGGGTTGAGGAAACCAAAGCTCATGGGCTAAATCAGGCCCATGGCTGTTTTCTATTTGACCCATCTCAAATTCAGCCCCTACCCTCAAGAAATAAAAGGAGAAGGGTGGTGCAGGCACCCAGGTGTGAGTATCAACTCCCCACGAGGTTCGTACCCAGCATGGGCACACAGAGAAGCATTCTTGGTGGCTACTCCACAACTATGGAACAATGGACTCTTTGGAGATCCGCCCAAGTCCAAGCCTGCTCACATTTCAGAAGCGATGTAAGATGTTTCTGTTTGGCGAGACGTTTGGCGGACTGGGATAGAGTTGGGTGGGATTGGGTTTGGGGGTGAGGGAGAAGAGGTTTGGTGAGTGGGGTTTATGAGCTTTAAATGTTTTTATATGTGATCTATTTTTAATATATATATATTTATATTTTGTGAACCACCCCGAGCCTTAATAGGAAGGGCCAGGTAGAAGCCGGATAAATAAATAAACCAAATCAAATCAATCAATCAATCAATCAATCAATCAATAAAAGTCCACACTCAATCCAACACTGCCTCCAACAGATCCAAGGGTGCCCTTTGGCACTATCGCCTTGTATCCATGACACTGCATTCAAGCAGAGGTTCTGAGTTTTCGTACATTCCCCTTCCCTCCCTTAGAGTTGTGGGAATGAGCGTAGGGATGTCAGGGAGGGGTGTGGCCAGGGGGATGCGGGGAAATCACCAGTGGTGTTAAAGAATGGCTTAAGTGAGGAGCCTCAAGTAGGAGTGGGCCCCATAGAAATGCCTGACCCCCATAGTAGCTGAAGAGGCTTACACACCCCTGCAGGAAGTTTCAGTCCCAGAAGGAACTGCAATGGCAATTGTGTGGTGACATTATTCTCAGTTAAGCCCCCACAACAGCTAGTTCCTTAAGATCCCTCTCCCCACCCGAGAGCCATACAGATCTCTCTCAGTGGGATGCTTAGTAGCTGTGGCACAGTGATTGGACTCTGCCACTGAGGAGGCTGCTCTTGCTGACACCCTGACAGTTGCTTTTGTAGGACCCTCTCCACAACTCAATTAAAAGAGAAGGTCCCCATAAGAAACACCCCAGGACCTCCTGAGGCTACAAGGGCTGGCACTCCCTGTGGGGCAACATTCCCCGTGCCCCGCCCAAAGGATGACCCTGGCTACAGTACACTAAAAATATGGACAACAGGTAATGAGGGCAATATTTGTTGGTCTAGCAGATAAGTTGTTGGAATTAGACCTTGGAGACCAGGGTTGACATCTCATCTCAAGCCATTTGCCAACGTTACAGACATACGGAGGGGAAACTTCGAGTGGACTCCTGGCCACCAAACTCATGAGTAGCTGTGAACATGGACACGGAGGTAAAAGCGTTATCAGATGTGTTGCACAGCGATTTCTCTGACGGATCACAGGGCTGGATTTTGAGCCCTCTTACCCATCAGAGAAATCACCGCAGGACACGCCTTATGACACGCAATTCTTTCCGTGACCACATTCTGAGCTACTTGTGAGTTTGGCCACCGGGAGTTTCTCCACCATATCTGATCAAGTTGCCTTAGACATGAACTCGCTGGGTGGCCTTGGGCAAGTCACTATCTCTCTGCTTCAATTCCCAAACTGTAAAATGAGAATATATGTATCCCTCGGTGTGTTCCACATCCGAAACTGTGGGAATTTTAACGTGGTAGTACTCACCCCCGACGCAGGTCCAAGCATTCACACACACACCCCACCCCGCATCTGCCTGCTTGCAGTCCGGCCTGGGTTGGGTTTAAATGACCACAACTCTCCGGCATTGTCTGAGGCAACCCCTGGCCAAGAACGGAGCTGCAGTGTCCATCCACCGAGAAGATGGACCACAGTGTCACCTCCAGCTCATGTCCCAGGGTTGGGCTGCCTGCTCCACTAGTAGTGTTCCTGGATGTTCTGGAGCACTTCCAGCAGGACTGCTCCAGAGCAGGGACAGTCTGCCCCACCTCTGCTCTCCCTGCACATCTGGTGTGACGCCTTTATACAGACAGCCCACCTGGGAGAGAGGCAGGGCAGAGGCGTGGGTGCTGTCCGTGTGAAAGCAGCACCCTGTATGCTCCTTGGAACAAGGAACATTGCTGTCACTAAGATAATCTTCTCCTAGCAGATAAAAATTTAGTCCATATGGAGATAATGGCCTCATATGCATATTTAATGCAAAAAGTTAGGACTAGGAAATTGGCCACGTTGTATTGTTAAACTGAACCTAAGGCAAGGTCTCCTTTTGGCAGAGTATTAGCTGGGGTGCCATGATGGTTGATGTGTTGGTTTTAATGTTTTGATGCATTCTATGAAATGTGTGTGTATTTGGTTTTATATGATATATGCTATGCATACTATGTTTACTTTGGTTTGTCATGGCCTGTGGCCAGCACAATAGAGATTTCATTCATTCGTTCATTCACTAAGATAATCATAATTCCAGTCGTAATCTCAAAATGACCACAAAAAATACCAAATTGGTCAAAACAACCAAACTGGAACAACCAAAATGAATATCTGGGAAAGTGGAAGTGAATGAAGTGGAAATGAATATCACTTTGTATCTGATTTATCAGTCCTGAATCAAAGTGGGGAAATTCATTGACTACAATATTCACTTCAGCCCTAAAGCTCAGCACTTAGGGTATGTTTCAGCTCTAGAGATTAGGAAAACCAGTCTATCAGGGCCAAATTTGCCCCACCAGCCATTTCAGTCACCTGAATAACAGTAGTCTAAAGACAAGGGGTATAATCCTGTGGCCGGCATAAGCCGTGTCTTTGTGAGGTGCATGGCCAGAACATGCATACCACGTATGACCCATTGACATGACCCATGCCAATGTGACCCCCTCCCCAGGCCACACACCCCACAGCCTAGGTGATGGTGCAGGAGTTGCACCTGCTCCCTCCCACTGGGCTGCAGGGTGTGTGGGCTTGGGGGTGGGTGTGTCACATTGGCATGGGTCATGCCTTTGCTCCATGCAACTTGCTGAGTGTGTGGCCTGCATGCGCGTTAGTGCCCACCATTTAGCCAAGCACTGCACCTGCAGGTGGCTTATGCCAGCAACAGGATTGCACCAAAGAGCCCTATCCTGCTCCCTACTCAATTGTCATCCTATTATTATTATTATTATTATTATTAATAACAAACATTTATATAGTGCCAGCAGTGTACCTGGCACTTTACAAAGTAATAAAATAGACAAGGTCCCTGCCCCTAGGGCTTACAATCTGAGAGACAGGAGCTGGGGGAGAGACATAGGAAGGGAAACAGAGGGAGAGACAAGGGGTCTAACATTGATGAAGATGCGAGGTCTCAAGTGCACGTACTTTGCTTGGTTACGATGAGAATGACAGCAGGCAGGTCCATGTGGCAAGGATAAGGGTAAACAGACCGTAGGTATAGGAAATAGTGGCTCAGCAGGATAAAGAGTCAGACAGAGCAGAGCGAAAGAGGTGAGTTTTAAAGAGAGATCTGAAGGTATGAAGGGAGGGGGCAAGGCGGATGTGGACAGGGAGGGAGTTCCAGGCTTGGGGGACAGCAAGTGAGAAGGGACGAAAGCGCTTAGGGGAGCAGGGAAGGCGTGGAAGGGTGAGAGAAGGGACAGAGGAGGAGCGAAGTGCACTGGCTGGAGTATGGAAGGCGATAAGTGCAGAGAGGTAGGGGGGTTGTGAAGAGCTTTATAGGTGAAGCTTTATTGGAAGCTCTTCTAAAATCCATCCACTGCCATCAGCGTTTAAGAAAACCGATAGCATGTTTTCTGTTCTGCTCAAGCTTTTATGGTACGAAAACAAGAAGCTACAATAATAAACCTGGGATTAAAAGGTGGGGGCGGAGGGGAGATATTTGCTAAATGAAGTGAACCTTGTTTTGAAACCACAGGTGTGCCTTTGGTGAAGGTTGTGCCTTTAATACCAGCTTTCATAGATTCATAGAATTGTTCTAGCTTTGTTAGTTTTTTTTAAATGGTGTGCTGTTTCTTCTTTTTTTTTTAAAAAAAAGGGAGAAATATTCCCTGAAGGAGGTGTCTGAGAGTTGATACAACTGACTGAAACACAGAAAAACAATGTTCTTTGTGCGTATCATCCGATAACTACGCTCCATTATGACCTTTATCTTTACTTGTGAGGACAGAGCTGATAACTCACTCACGGCTCCTCCATTCTGGAGTTATCATCACCCCCCCTCTACCCGCCAAGATAAATGTCACAAGGGTCTTAGCCATTACATATACTGTTATAAATATATGATTATATCCTCGCCATCCATTATACGCACAGTTATCTCCTCTGATTCTCCAAGGAACCCTTATTATACATTATTTATTGTCCCACATTATATTAAGGGTCCCATTTGTAAAGGGTTTATAAAGGATTAATAAAAAAATAACTAATAGATTTGATTAGTATGTCACACACTTGAGCAGTATGTGTTATAGATGGGTATAAGCTTATATCAGTGGAAGGTGGTGTGCTCGCTTTGAGGCCATGTAGTTATAAACATCATTATAGCAATTAATCAGTGATTGGGTGGGGGGAATAGAAAGAGTATGATTACTGTGCTGGTCCTAAACATATTTTTACTTGCCTGAAAAAGGGGCCTGTCTAAGCTCAAAAGTTTGTAGTCTCTTCCTCCAACAAAAGTTGTTCCAGTAAAAGATTTCATCTGAACTTGAGCTGCAAATTGTACCTGCAATTATGGGTAAACCCATCAAACTTTTGGTACTCACCCTGACTCGGTAACATCAGGTACTAATAATACTTGTCGGGCTATCCAGTGTACCGATTTACCTATTTTCATCCTAATTTTTTTAAATTCCGGTACCAACATTCGAACTACTGTGACCGTTTTCTTAAATTCTGTCCTGATAACGTTACCGATTTACTGATTTACCAAGTGGTAAATCAGTAAATCAGGAACTTGCCAACTTGCCAATGGTAGTTCAAGTAATTGCCTAGGCAGCTGGGGAGGCAGCCAATACATTACTCAAAACTGTGGGTATTGCTACCCCAAGGGTAGCAAAGGAGCTACCTGTTTCTACTCTAATCTGAACTGCTTTGTCTCCATCTCTTAAAAGATTGATTAATAATTCATTAATCCTATATGAAGTGTTTGTCAATGGAATCCGAGAATAAGATTGGTTTGTTCGACAGAAAGGGCCATACTGTTTCAGACTAATAGTCCATCTAGCCCGGTATCTAATATTGTTTGTATTATGGGCCACAAGGCAAGAGACACTTGATTTGCAAGAAAAGAAGTCATGAGCCTTCCTCATGTCTAAAGCAGAGGTTCTCCGATTGTGTGTGAGGGCCCCAAGTGGCATCATACCATCGAAACACAGAGCTGAAATAAACAACTCATTTGCGACCCACTGGCAATACCTGATATGGTTGGGCACATGACAGGCTACCAGCATACTGATTGGGCACCCAATTAGCTAAAAATACCAGGTATTAATCTTACCAAGTCACTGATTTACCAACTGGTAAATGGCAAATCGGTACAGGATCTGAGATGGCAAGTACCAGAAGATGGAAAATTGAGACAAAAATAGTAAATTGTTATATCAGGTAGCCCATCAGGCACAAATGGCGTATTAATTAGGGATGAAACAAGAAATCAAGATTTCTCGATATCTCACTGACATCTCAGTGCTCTGTTCATCCTGGGACAAACCAAGCACCAGGATATATTTCCTCAGTTCTTGGCAAGAAAAAAAAATCCCTACACATGTGCAAAATGGCCACTGCCCTTAAACAAAATGGCAGTGACACTATCATCACCATTTTGGTTAAGGGTGGTGGTCATTTTGAGCATGCACAATGATTTTTTTTTATGTTTCTCACCAAGTACTTGTACTGGCATCAGGATCTTGAAGAGACAAGGACCATGGGACACTTGGGGTGTTGGGTTCCAAGAGGCAAATGAAACAGCAACCACACTCAAGAGGAATGGATTGTTTGTGGGATTGTTGAGTTTCAGGGAGAGAATGAGCCAGCAACCACATCTAGGAACAATGGACTGTGGGACATTTGGAGTGTTGGGTTGCAGGGGGGAGAACGAACCAGAAACCGCACCCAAAAGTAAGCATAGTAGACTGTGAATGGACTAGGGGGGTTGTGTTAAGACTTTGGCCCTTTTTAAATGGGTAGGGGAGCTGTCCGGGCCAGTGTGAAGAGGGTGGAGTGCTGCTGTAGGGGTGATGGGTACGGGGAGGGTGCAGATGCGTGCACACCCATCTCCACCCACCTCCACCCATCTACATGCACAGAGAAACCACCTTCCTTTTCATTGATTACTCCGTGCATGGGTGATGGGTGGAGAGGGGTGAGTCGTGGGAGTGCAAACATGCTTAGCCACCCGCCATAGCATTTACACCCATGCATGCACACACAGCAGACCTGTGGGTACTTGCATGGGTCTGTAGCGTGTAAAAAGGACCTCTGATTGATCCTGAGGAGTGTGAGCCCTGGAAGGAAGGAAGGAAGGAAGGAAGGAAGGAAGGAAGGAAGGAAGGAAGCATACAGATATTTCTTTGAGGCAAAGATCAGAGGCTCCAAAGGTGGGAGACCGGAAAGGCTGGGTGGGCCTGGTTCCCACACCAATGTATAGCACCTTAGGGTACAGGGTGAAGGTGACAGACCTGGTACCCCTACATAGGTGAAGGAAGACCCAGGGGCTGAGGGTGTAGCCAGCTACCTGGAAGGGCCAGGGCTGGTCAAAGGAACATCAAGGAGGGTGCCAAAGTAGAGAAGGTCCCATTGGTACCCACTCAACAGAGGTGTCTGGGCAGGGGAGGCCTACCATGCTAACAGAGAAGATCAACTGGTGAAAGAGGCTGGGTAAATGGAGATGGAGGCAATTGATGGGTTAGAGTCCCCTACTAATTAGACAGAGTATTGGGTTGGCTGTAAGGGGATGGAGTAGGCCAGGCCCTGAGTGGCAGGGGGCAAATGAGACGGCTATTTGGGTGCAAACCTGAAAAGATTAAGAGCTAGTGAGGCTTGGGCTGGCTGTAAGGGGAAGAAGGAGGCCAGATCCCAGAACAGCAGAGACTTAGGAAATGGCCAGGCTTGGAAATCAAAGGGCTTGTGCACCAAAAACTGCCAAAGGGAAGTCTGGGCAGGGGAGGCCCACACGGCTGGAGTAAGTCCCAAAAAGTCTGAGCAGGGAAGGCCTGCCTCGCTTAAACTAAACTAGAGGAAGCACAGAATTTGGGGTGTGCAGTAGCAGGGATTTTTGTTTTCCCTTTCATTTTCGTTTTGAAAAACTCATTCATTTTTGTGTTCCCATTTGTTTCTGTTTTGAAAAATCCATTCATTTTCATTCCTTTTACTTTAACCCTTTCATTTTGTTTTATATTCGCTTCACATTCAAATCAATGGGAAATGCTTCCCAGGTCTTCCCTGCATTTTATTGTCCTTCTAAGACACTTCCCTTTCCCCCAAACCTGCACACATACCTATCCCGTGCATCCCTGAGTTAACCACCTCTGAGTTAACACCTTTTTTTACATCCCTCAGGGATTCCTGAGCTAACACCTCTTTTGTTTTCAGTCTGGCAGTCCTGGAAAACTGATGCAGAGTCTCTAGGAAGGGAGGGTTAAAGACATCCATTTGCAAGCCATCCTGGGACAAATCAGGGATTTTAAAGCAGGTGTGTCCTGGAAAATCCAGGACACTTAAGAGGTATACTTGCACAGAATGCCGCTGGGGGGGGGGCAGAAATATCATAGACATACTGGTATGTAGCACGCGATCAGAGGACAAAGCCAATCCTGGTAGGCACTGGCAGCAGGCGCCAGGCACTCAAGCTACAGGCACCAGCATAGAAGGAGATGGTGTTGCCCCAAGTCTGACAAGGCTATTACAGCATAGATGTATATAGATAATTGTAATGAGAAAGGGAAGGACAGAAAGGGATGGTTCTGGCCCTGGGGCAGAGAAGTCAGGGTCAATATTCCTACCCCTGGACCCTGCAGGAAACCAGGAAGAGGTTGGACTGTCACGGATGGTATTTTCTCACAGCCTGCTCTGTTAGAAATCCCTGTCCATGACATCTTTCTACCCATGGACCAGGAAGAAATTCCAGTGTAGTTGGGGATGAAGGACAGCGTAAGATACTGTCATTTATTTATTTATTTATTTATTTATTTATTTATTAAATTTATACCCCGCCCCATCCTGAACCCAGCTCGGGGTGGCTTACAATCATAAAATACCATATAAAACAATCCAATACCTAAAATACCATATATAAACATTTAAAACATATAAAACAACATGGGCCTGAGACATAAATTACTAGGGGTAGGGGGAATAAAAATCAACTACCCACCCCCCTCCCCTCCCCAAAGTCCCGGGCAAACAACCAGGTCTTACATCTTCGCTGAAATACTAAAAGGCTAGGGGCCAGGTGGGCCTCCTCCGGCAGGGAGTTCCAGGGATGCGGCCTGGCCACTGAGAATGCCCTCTCCATTGTGGCCCCCCGCTTAACACGGGGGACCTCCAGGAAGGCACCCCCTGGCAGACTGCAGGAGTCGCTCCGTGGCGCGGAGGGCAAGGCGATCCCTGAGGTATGAGGGGCCGAGATCGTGCAGGGCTTTGTAAATCAATACCAACACCTTGAATCTGGCTAGGTACTCTATCGGCAACCAGTGCAGAGCCTGGAGCACTGGTGTTATGTGCTCCCGGCGACCCGTCCCCGAAAGGAGACGGGCCACCGCATTCTGCACTAGCTGCAGCCTCTGAACCAGACACAAGGGAAGCCCCATGTAGAGCGTGTTGCAATAGTCCAGCCTCGAGGTGACGAAGGCATGGATGAGGGAGGCCGGGTCCGGGCCGCAGATGAACAGACGCATCCTCCGCACCAGATATAACTGGCGAAAGGCAGCCTTTGCGACTTCCTCCACCTGCCGCTCTAGGCGGAGATCTGTGTCCAGCACCACCCCCAGACTCCGAACCTGTTGAGCTATAGGAGGGCTCTTACAACCTGCTCAATCTCTTTTAAATCTCTACCTATGATATTGTTATGAACCCCTGGAAAGGAGGGATTTGTGCTTGAAGAGAACACACACACACACCAAGCAGGGCTGTACTGGCACCTGTCAAAGTGGGTCAGGGTGTCCCACTTGCAGAGATCACCCCACCCCCATCAGGGCTGCATTGGCACCCCCCCAAGTGGGTCAGGGTGTTCCAGTTGCAGACATCACCCCCATCCCCCATCAGGGTAGCTTTGGCACCCCCTCAAAGTAAGCCAGAGTGTTTCATTTGCTGGGATCACACCCCATTCCCCAATCAGAGCAGTACTGGCTCCCCAGTATCTCTGCAAACTCCCAAAAGCTAGAAACACAGGGTGATTTCAGACGTGACGAGATCACGCTGAACCACAGTGAACCACGGTGAACCCCGCGGCGGGGCCAACGCGGCATGAACGTCTGTTCATGGCCGCCAGATGTTCACCATGCTGAACACCCGCGTGGGGCCAATTCCAACCACGCTTCCCGGGCTAGCCGAACCAATTCCCGTGGACTCGTGGTGAAAGATATCCCCACCTGTGATCAATGAAAAGTCACGTCTGGCCGCTCGCCACGGCCTGGGATCACCGGCAGGATCCTGGGCCATGGCGCATTCGGCCGGACGCGGTGCCCTCATTGGCCCCACCTCCCGCCTGTCTCCCCGGAGGGCGGGCGGCGGGAGCGTGGAGGGGGCGGGGTCATGCGACCGCACGTTGCACCACGTGGCCCCGCCCCCTCCCAGATTCCCTGCCGGGATCCCCCCGGCACATCTGTTGCGGCGTGCCAGGGTGACCCCGGCGGGGAATGAACAGGGTGATTTCGGTACGGGGCCAACGGGCCCCGTTACGTCTGAAATCACCCACAGTGAACTGGACAGACCTTGGAATCTGGGTTTGTTGAATCAAGTGCCCTTCCTCCACTGTCCCAGATTGGATGGAAGTTGGAACCATGTGCAATGAAAGACCTATCAAAGGGTCTCTCCTGTGAATGTGCCAGAATTGCCATGGTGATGTGAGCTCACTGAAATATGTTTGAGATGGTAATTGGCCTCTCCCGAGTGCCTTGTGACTAGTCCTCCCCCTCCCCCCTGTTGTTTTGCAAGCATTCAGGAGGGTTAATTAACAAATGAAAGGGAAATGAATGGATATACAAATGTGATCATTTTCCAGTTGGAGTCCCCTAACCAGACTCATAAGTTTTCTGGTTCATTTTTTTGCCTATTTGTTTGTTTTAACTTCCTGGTTACTAAATCAAATGGGGCTTCCTTTGTTTTAGTAACTAAATGCCCTGGACTCCACCTACCTGCTGGACCACCTCACCCTCTGGGTCCTGGATCATTCCCTGAAGTCAGCCAAGAGCGCCCTCTTCGAGATCCCGCTGGGTTTCTCAGGTGTTGCTCTTGAGGAGGGCGTTATTTGCGGCCACACCATGGCTTTGGAACTCCCTCCCGTTGGAGGTCCGCTTGACCACCGACCTCCCCTCTTTCTGTAGATAATGTAAGACCTGGCTGTTCCGCCATGCCTTTCCTGATGGAGATGGGGTGGGTGGGGTGGGGTAGGGAGTTGACTTGTTTTTTATTTGATTTTAAGTGTATTTGTTATTTGTTTTAATCTGTTTTTAACATGTTGTTAGCCGCCCCGAGATGCTTCTAGCAGGAGGGGGTGGCATACAAATTTTGTAATAATAATAATAACAATATATATATATATTATTATTACAAAATTTGTATGCCACCCCCTCCTGCTAGAAGCATCTCGGGGCGGCTAACAACATGTTAAAAACAGATTATATATATATATATAAATACATGTTATATACAGATTATATATATATATATAAATAAATAAATAAATAAATAAAACAAAAATTAATTGCCCACCCCTACATACAATAGAGGAGATCAGGGGAACTGCTCTTGGTCCCCAAAGTAAGACCAGAATCCTAGACATCTGCAGAGACCCGCTGGACTTGGTGGGAAAATATGCCTGGGCAGGGGAGGTCTGGCAGGTCAGGATACATTCTGAGAGTCTGGACAAGAGAGGCCCACCAGACAGAGAAGTAGTGTTGGTGGTTGAGGCTAACTGTATGGGGATGGTGGAGGCCAGAGCCCAGCACTTAAAGTGCAGGAGGGAAAGATGCCTGGAGGCCTGATAGACTAAAAGTGATCATACTGGCTAGGAGGGGGGTGTCCACCAAGTTCATAGAGAAGGGCATGCAAGGCTTGGACTGGCTGTAAGGGGAGATGGAGGCCAGATCCCAGATGGGGCATGGAGGAAAGGAGATCTGGGTCACCTCTAGGGCCCTAAACTGAGAAAGTGTGGGGTTTCAGCCTCAAGTAATAATATAAAAAGGGTTGGAGTCCCCTAAAAGGACACATCGTAGCTAGAGGGTATGGGGCCTGACTATTGCCTGTAAAATGCTGAGAGTTTGAAAGGGTCACAATGTAAGGGGAACCAGGGGGAGGCTTCTCTGGCTATTCAGTCAGTGGAATATTGTTCAGGATTTGGCATCTTTGCTGCACCCTGCTAGGAGACTATGGTTGTAAGCCAGATCTACCTTGAGGTACCCCATATCCTAAAGTGAGGAAGGGTATAACCATCCATTGGGGATACTGGCCCTCTAAGGGAGCTAGGACCAGCGAAGGGGCTGTAGGTGCTAGCTTGGGCCCAGGTGCTGAGTGAGTTAAGGACAGCACCTGATGACTGACACCTGAACCTGGGTATGACCAGGACAGCATTGGGCAAGAGAGGCTAAGCTAAATTCAGTAGGGAGAGACTTCCACGGAAACAGGAGCTGGAAGGAAGCTGTCTAAAGGTCTGAGTCAACACACAGCTTGAGGTTGCCCCTGAGAAGCCTGGCTTTGGGGAAGAGTGTAATCTGGCCAGGAGCCTGGACTATGAGAAAGGCCAGAAGGTAAGGTGTCTTACTGTACACACTTTCTGAATGTATGTGAGGCTGCCTGGCTATGGGAGGGATTGTGCCTGGCCAAACAAAAACAAATGATGTATCTTAGGTCGCTATTAGAAGAGGAGGTTTCAGTCGTGCGACCACCTCAAGTGACTTTTCAAAATCCCGCGAGGCAGGATTAGATGTGATGCATCGCACATTCAAGGTGGTCACGCATTGTTTAAAGACAGTGAACTAAATACCTCAATGTGTGAGGAATTTAGTTTGTGGTCTTTAAACAATGTGCAACCACCTTGAATGCGTGACACGTGACTTCTATTCCTGCCTCGCAGGATTTTAAAAAGTCACTTGAGCAGGTTGCGTGACTGCGACCTGCTCATCTAAAAGCGGCCTTATGCACATCCCTAGTCTAACCCCGTACAGCTGTTTTTATGGGAGTGTTTGAACAGAGGGTTTTCACATGCTGTCTCTCTCTGTAATATATATTTGTAATGGTGTGCATCGCAGCGGACATCGGCGATAACATTTATTTCCACAACTATGTGGCGCTGATAAATCCGAATGAAAGACCCACCCACGCATGAGTTATCTGGCCTGTCCTCACCCTGGAAGTTAAAGGTCGTAAGAAAGAGAAGTTAGCAAACGGGTATGTATTCTTTCTCTCTGCATCGCAAGGAACTGACACATGGAACCATCATCTAGTAAATTTCTTCTCTCTGCAAAGGAGATTATCTGATTTGTCTTTGCTCTCAGTCTGCAGTTTATATTGCTTAGGCTCTAGAACTGAAGCGCATTCAGTAGACAGAAGTCAGCGCAAATTCATTTGCTCCGAGATGATGGAACGCTGCTCAAGCTCTCTTCAAACCAAAGGGAAAACTTCTATAAAATCCAATAGGAGCTGAACCAGGTTTTGCTGTTCTGAGGCCAGTTTTATACGAGGTGCTGAAAAGCATCTCCTGAGTCCCGCGTTTAGGGAAAAGCCGCAGGGGGAGTGTTTACATGCTCCCCGTGCTGCCGGAAGTGATGTGCTCCCCGTTGTCAGAAGTGGAGTGAGTCTAGGGCATAAAGAAGGGTGGGGAACTTCCAGCCTGAGGTCCTTTTGTAGCCCATGGGTCGTCACCAATCAAGCCCGGGAGATTCCACTCCTCACCTCTGTTTATTCCTCCCTGGTCATCATGCTGCACAGACCACTGGTTGTATACCAGCTACTAGATGACCATGAAACACTTTCTAGATATCAGGCAGGCCCTGTACATAGGGAGCCCTATGTAGGCGACATAACTCCTTATTTTGCCTATGCAGGAGGTTATGCTCCCTTCCCCCTGCAGGATGCTCTGGCCCAAGGAGCTCTGTGGGAGCAGGGATTCAGCCCCCTGGGGGTTGAGGGAAGAAGGTTCCCCACCATTGGCATAGGATCCATATTATAGACCTTCCTTTTCCTTCCCCTTTCCTAACATAGTCCTTAAGTACTGCCACCCTGACGTCAATCCAGTCCACAGAGCTTGTACTGATATGGCACTCAAGGGGAGAAAGTACAGGACAAGATTATGCAGAAGGAAGGAAGGAAGGAAGGAAGGAAGGAAGGAAGGAGAAGTTTGAGAAACAATGCCATATAAATTCAGAGGTAAAGAGACAGACTTGTAAGGGTCTCCAAGCCTCCACATCTTGAATCTCTCTTCGAAGGTCAACCTACAGGTGTAACCAGAGCTGAAAGGGCATATGTTGACATCCTAGTTCCAGCTCCATTGTACATGGCCTGACACTATCGGCTTGGAACATGAAGGAAAATAATCTCACCATGATGTTTACACAAAGTCCCAAGAGGGAGTGAGTTATTTCTCTGCAGAACGTAGGACAGCTCGGAAATGGCTGAGCTAACGCTATTCTATTGCTTTGAAGTGGCTAGTTAACTCCGCCACATTGTTATGTCCGTTAATGTACCCCGACTGCTTTCTTCTTCCCTTTGTGTGCCACTTGTCACTGACGAAGCCCTTCTGGATCGGAGGAGCGTGTGGAAGAGCAGCGTCTGCACATTCCTTTCACTTGTTCCTCTTCTAATAACGCTTACCTTCTGGCATCTGGAGAAAACCTCAGAGATGCAGAACGGGTGATCTTTACAGACTGCTGTTCAATCCGAACAGTTTGCCAGACCTTTGCAGACAACAGAACACAATGCCGACTCCAGCTGGAGGGACCGATTACTTTGATAACCAATTTAAATAGGCTCAGAAATCGGGAAATGAAGGAGCTCAACTATTGTACATAAAAAATACACCTAGGCCCCCAATTTAGTGCTTGTCTTCTTAGCATAAGTGCTGCAAATGAGGGTTCTTCATTAAAAACTATTCCTGTGCCAGGAGCAGTCTCCAGAGGAGGGACTTGGGACCTGGACTGGTTGTGTAGTGCTAACTTCCTTGCTGATTGAGGAGACCATTTTCTCCTAACATGTTTGGAGTGCTTCCTTGGGATCTTAAAAATTCTTTATGTGTCATTTTGCTTCTTGCATATGCAGACAATTGTAATGCTCAGTTTAAAAATGTCCATATATTTTCCGTTGATGGGATTTTTTACAGCACCGGATAATTCTTGGATGATTACTGTTTTTAATAACCACATAATTACTGTATTAATCAGAACTGTCCTATTGGCTTCTCTGCAGCACAGAAGGGATGTAAGCAGGATAGAGATAAAGATTGGTCTGGATTTAAGACAATCGAACAAAATTTTCCCGTGTTCCCTTTCACTGGTGGGGAGAGACAAGAGCCAAAATTTGGGAAGGGTCTTATCGGCTTGGATAATCAAGTCTGTTGTGTCCCCATTGCTGGAACAAAACAAGATGAGGTAGGGGCAGGGTGAGATTGGAGCTGAAAGGACCATCCATGGTGAATATTGTATCTGACATTTCATTCAATTCAAGTTGTATCCACTAAAGTGTATAAACCAAAATTCTGTTCCATCTTCATTGGATATCCATGATGGATATTTTGGTTTGGATATTTGGGCATTTGATGCTTTGGTTACTTCGTTTTGGTACTACTAGCATTAATGCTAGAGCGGAAACAAGTACCCACAAAAACGGGTAATTCCATTGAATTTCTGGTACTAGATATCACCCGTCACCTTCAAGTACTAATTGGTGCTGGATTAGTGCCCAATAGGTTATCTGATTTTCTGACTTTTGGTCCCAGAATACCAACTTCCAGTACCGATATTTTGACTTTCCATTCTGCTTTCCCAGTTTTGTGTACCAATTTTGCTATTTTCCTATACCAATTTACCGATCGGTAATCTGTAAATCAGGAAATCATTACTGATAATTCCCAGTTTTTCAGGTAATCAGGTACCTAATTGGTAGGGGTGAGATTATCGGTATCAGATTAATCCAATAATGCCGATAATGGTTGGTATCGGAATATCAGATTTTAACATTGCCAGTTTTATTGGATTTCTAACATTCCCCATTGAAGTCAATGGCCACAATGTTAAAGATCTGAGAAAATTGGCAACGTTAAAAATCCGATATTCCGTTACCAATATATCCGATATTGGAAGATCTCTCTTTTCCCAGTTAAAGCAGAAATGATGATCTGTGTTCCTGGCCCACTAGATTGGGGCCTGGTTTCAAGCCCCAGTGGGGTATGGCCAGGCTGGAAATGTGGGTCTGGAACAAACTGGGCCCGCCGTCCAGCCCCGCAAGCCGCCCAGGTGGGCCAGAATGTGCTGAACCAGGTGGGTGCATCTGTTTTCATGCCCGCTCAGACACGGCATGGGGGGTGGTCACCATGGCAGCCAGTCATGGCTGCCCATCATGGCAGGGGGTGGGGTGCCGACCACAGCACCAGGGATTCCCTCCTATCAGGGAGGGAATAGTATACCCCTCAATGGCTACATCAGGCTGTGAGGATGTGTGTTCCTGTCTCCAGAGCTAATGCAGCTGGGGCTGGCCCTCCTGCACCCCCAGGCTGCCCGTCACATGAGTTAACACCCTTTGCCATACTGTTCTCAAAGCTGGAATAACGGGACTGTCATTGCTGCTATTTAGTTGCAATCGTGATCGGCTGTTCAGTTGCAAAAACACTCTCCATGCTAAACAACTGATGAGCAACCCTCTTTCTGCTCATCTACAGTAGCCCCATACCCAACCCTAACAGGGAGAAGACTGGGGTTGAGACTTCTGCTTCTGCGGGTGGGTGGTGAGACGGTTGCTGTTACCACCCATCGGCTGTTTGGTGAGAAGTGTGATTTGCTATGGAATAGTTGCTGGGTGGCAACTGCTGCATGAACCCCCAACTCTGGCCCTCTTAAATAGTATCCCACCATTGCGAGGGTTTACAGATTAGCCACAGGTACATTTTCTAGGGTGTGGGATTTGTCAAGCTAAAGAGCAGAGCAGACTAGTTCTCCCCCTTCCCTTTTGGCGAGTTTACCCATTTTTGGGTACCCGTGTCAGCTCTAGTAGTGGATTTATTATTTGTGCCGCTATTATGAATTACCCTATTGTTTAATTTTCAGGTAGCCCTTTTAGTACCTGAATACTACCCAATTATAATTCCTACAGCACTTTCAGCGTTCAACGTGCTTAACAAGCCTTTATCTAGGTCACCCTCTCAACAACCTTATGAGAAAAGTCATCAGCAGGGCTGAAATGAATAGTAAAAATTTTTATTTGTGAGTATTTCTGAGTTTTCAAGGCTACCAATACTCACTATTCAGTATTTGGTAAAATACTCAGTAAAATAAAAACGAGTACTGAGTATTTTCAAAATACTGAGTACTGGATCACCTTATATCGGGTAGGAAAAGCCTCATATGTTGGTCTGAGTGCTGAACCGCGTACTGAACACCAAATTCTTCAGTTACTCAGTACTCAGTAAAACTGAGTTTAATACTGAGATACTCAGTAAAATCGAAGAATTGTGAATACTGAGTTTCAGCACTAGTCATTAGTATTCCAAATTTACAGAAGAGGAACTGAGTCTTGAGAGTGACTTGCCCAATGCCACCCAAGGAGTCCATGGCTAGAACTGAAATCGTTAGTGGATAGAGCTGCAATTGGTGTCTAATTTGGTCCCTGTTCATACGACCTGCATTTTTGGGTACCACTTGGGGTTTCGGAATCAGTACCACCATACTGCTCAAATACCTGAAAAACTGGAATGTCCGTTTCTGTTTTTTGAAGTACTCAAATCTACCCAAAAACTACACAAAAATTTGCAAAAACTGAGACTAGATGTCAAAAAATCCAGGATCAGAAGTGGAAAATTTTGGACAAAATGGTATTTTAGTATTTTACTGATCATCATTTCAGTATTTTGGGTACCCAGACAGACTCTGTTGTTTTTCTGGGAGCCTTTTGTGTACCTGACTAGTATCTGCAAGCAAAATGGATGACAGCATAGGAAGTGTCTTTACAGGGTCAGACCAATGGTCCAACTACTCCTGCATTCTGTCTCCAACAGTGGCCAGACTCGGTTGCCGCAAAGGAGTATGCAGCAGGTTATAATGGGATAATTTATTTCCTATCATGTTCCCCCTGCTCCCGACAATCAAGTGTCTCGTTCCCTTGACTAATCTAACTAGCAGCCGTTTATCGACTTGACCACCAAAAATCCATCCAATCCCTTTTTGAAGCCAGTTATGCTACTGGCCTGCACAACATCATCTGCCTATGAGCTCCAAAAACGTATTGCACTTTGGATGAAAAAGTTTTTCCTTTCATTTGTTTTAAATCTACTGCCCGTTAATTTCATGGTGTGACCCCTGCTTCTGCTCTTTTTAGAAAGGGTAATAGCAGCTCCCTATACTTGTTCCACATAAACCTGAAACGAGTACCCGCAAAAATGGATATCTTTGATGAATTCTCAGTATCCGAATCAACACAACAACAGTGTTCCAACAGGACTAAGGTACCCGATCTCCTGGAATGTTGACTTCCAGTCCCAATTTTTTGACCTCTGTCCCAATTTATTGACTTTCGGTGCCTATATTTTTTATTTTCCATCTTGGAAAGTTGACTCCCAGTCCCAGAAAGTCAACTTGTGGCTCTGGAAAATCAACTTCCAGTCCTGAATTATTAATTTTTATTTCCATTCTGATTTTTCAGTTTTCAACCTGATAAACTGATCAGTAATCGGAAAATTAGAAATCAGTACTTGAAGTTACTGACTTCAGATTCCCAGGTACTTCATTGATACCCAGGTAACCTATCAAGTAACCAATGCAGTATCTGAAAATGTGGATATTACCTGAAGAAACTAAATTTAGTACCCATTTCAGCTCCAATTCCACAACATTCATTCTACGGAAGCTGCTCTGTGCCTTGGATCATTTTTGTTACCGTTCTCTGAACCTTTTCCAGTTCTGCAATGTTATACAACTTTGGGGGGACATTCTGTTTCAGTTTCTTTGAGTTTGGGAAAGGGAGGTTATCCTGACATTTCAGTTACGGCATTTTCGGCAACAGTGCATGCACCATAGTGCTAATATTACTGAAATGATTAAACCAAAATTACAAAATGAATGAAAAAACAAAATTACTGAAACAAAAAACAAAACCAAAGAAAACCTGGAAGAAGAAGAAGAAGAAGAAGAAGAAGAAGAAGAAGAAGAAGACAACGACTTTTATTTCTATGATGTGGTTTCCTCCACTACCCCACCATCCCACGCAAATGGTGCTTGGAGTGCTTGACAACATAAAAATATGATAAAACAATTAAAAACTCCATTTAAAATAGATATACCATTAAAAGCAATTTCAAAGAGGAAGGAGAAAACACCTAAAGAGGAACTGGTAATGTCTCCAAAAAGCACCTGGAGAATAAATAGGTCTTCAGGTGCTTTTTGAAGGTGAGGAGGGAGGAACTGAGAGGGACATTCAGAGGAAGCATGTTCCATACTAAGAGGCTTGCAACAGCAAAGGCCTTATCGCTCACTAGGGATGGGCGAACGTGGTTTGGAAGTTAGGAGTTCGGCCCAAACTTGGCCTGTTCGGACGAGCGAATCGAACTTCCGAACTGAACGCTCGAACTTCCGAACAGTTCGGAAAAGTTTGGATCAGTTTGGAGGTGGGAAAAACGTGACTTTGGGTGGGAAAAATGTGACTGGAAGGGGGAGGCAGCTGAGGAGCAGACTTCCTGGCACCAGGGGTGGACACCAGGGGTGGTTTCAGGGCCAAAAATACCAATACCGAAAAAAAAAATGGTTTCAGTTTCGGTACCAATAGCACTTTTTTGAATGTTTGGCCGAGTTTGGCCAAACCGAACTCCGCCAAACCGAACAGCTGAACCCGAATTCGGGTTTTAAACCGAATGACCGAACATCCGAACGGCATTCTGTTCGCCCATCCCTGCGCCCACCAAACTGAGGTGTGATGGTGGGACCCCAAGAAGCAAAGTGTTTCTAAGAACAGACAGCCACCAGGACAATACTCCAGGAGCAGGTTTTCCAGACTCCAAAACTGATACCTTATGGAGTGTTTCTTGGCTATTATACAAGCCACCATTTTCAGCTCAGGTAGAGTATTTCTGACAAGGTTTACCTCTTGTTGAAGTTATTTATTTCATCTTTAAGAGGGTGTGTGAACTCTGGTCTTCTAGGTTAAGCACCTTCAACTCATCCACTATACTACACTAGCTGAACAAGCAAGATGAACCTCCTTCAGAAAGGAGGCTTTGAGGCATTTTTAGACACACGTTAAAGTTCCAGATTTTTCAATCTTCTGGGTTTACAAGTTCACAAGTAAGTTCCTGGATGCATTCTTCACACAAACACTGCCCTGAGGTAGCCTAAAGTAGCTGCAGCTGTAAACGTGACAGGCTGCCATGGAAACCAAGTGACCACAGCTGCCTGCAAGCAGTTTACCAGGAGAACCTTATACACACAGAAGTTCTGGGAGAAGTTTCACGCAGAAGTTCAAAGATCCGGATGTTTAAGATCTGGATGAGGGATTTAGACACACAGAAAGTTCTGAATGTTACAGCAAACATCCAGGAGAAACGTGTGTCTAAAAACACCTGTTTCATTCCCAAGTGAAGAAGACTGTAGCAACATCCCTAGTTTTGTGTAACCCTAAGAACAGGCAGCAGAAATCCACTTCCCTTCCCGCCGACTTTGACGGACAGTCTTTTTTTTAAATTTACAAATAATCTCTGTGACCCTGGGTAAGCGGGTCTGATGATACTCAGCTGAGTAATGTACCAGAACTGAAATTTCCATCTACTTGATGTTTTGCACACGGGTTTTGATGAAGTCACTGTCACCTGCTATTAACTTAATATCAACTCTTAATGGGGTCCTTTCCTTTCCATCTTCACGCTGTTGGGGTCTGAATTAATTACTGAGGGGATAAAATAAAAGTCTGCACATAAATCCTCATGCTGGAGAAGAAGGGGGGGGGGGAGTTAGCTGAGACCTAGTCGCTCTTTTGGAGCCTCTTTCTCTGTCAGGGGTCATGACCCTTGCTCTTCAGACACGATTCAGCACAGTAACGTAAATACCTGTTTTGTCTAAACTCCATAATTTCAGTGGGAATATTTAAAGTCAGCATAGGTTGAAAGGAAGAACTGGGGGAGATTTTGAAAGACAAATGTGGCATAGGTTTCTGGGCACAATTCAAGGTGCTGGGTTTGACCTTTAAAGGCCTAAACAGCCTGGGCCTCACTTATCTGAGCGATTGTCTCTGCTATCATGCTCCATCCCAATCCTTGTCGTCAGACAAGAGCACCCTCTTGCAGGTACCGTCTGTCAATTTTGCTCGTATGATGGGGGGTGTGCATTGGGACATTCTTGCTTGCTTCCCCAGTGTGGTGGTTAAGCAACCCCCACCCCTAAGCAGTTCCTCCAGAGTCTGCGCTTGAACATATTCTGGAGACGATGTAAAACCTTTCTTTTTGGCAAAGTGTTTGGTAGGTGGGGATAAGGGTTGAGTGAGGTGATGGTATTTAGGGTTGAGGGTGGGTCTTTTAAGGAGATTTTAATGTATTTTATGTGTTTTTATATTGTAAATTGCCTTTAGCCTTAGGGGAAGGGATGGGCTATTAAATGTGAATAAATTAAATTAATTCCCACTGAAAGGATTTGCCATTAAAAATCTATCCCAAGAAAATTCCAGCTATTAAAGTGCTATAACCTTGTGCTTGGGTCAATTTCTGCCCTCAGCCTTTGTGGGAAGGTTGGGGTAAAAATTGAACAAATAAAATATATATTAATAATCAATAATTTCCTACAGACTACTATGCCTCTCATCAGTCCCTATTTAGGAGGGACCAACCCTCTTTGGGTGCTGAATCCCACTGTCCCATTTTCAAGGACTCAAAGTCCCCCTTTCAGTAGAGATACACAGAAAGATGAAGATTTATGAATCAGGCGCCTTGTCCCGGGTTGCCTTCCAGGAAAAGCATTTGAGAAAATAATGAAGAGAGGATGGAATGATAAGGGACTAAGGCCACTTTCAGACATGCCCTCCCCCGCATATTTGGGTTGCAGGGGTATGGGGAGACTGTGCAACCCGAATATGCACGGGGATCAGCCGGTCTGAAAGACGCACACACATGCCCCGCGGCTTTGTCAGCAGAGACACGCAGGGAGGCAGAGTGGGAAATCGAGCCTTTCGTACCACACATCTCCATCGGCAATGCCGCATGGGGGGTGGGGTGGGGTTCCAGACTGGCCGATTTCTGCACATATTTGGGCTGTGCATTCCCCCCCCTCACAGGCAGAATATGCGCACGTGCCGGGGGATGGGATATCTGAAAGTGGCCTAAGTATCTGTCCCTCATTTCTGCAGTCAGAAGGTTGGGAGGTGTGGGCCTGTAAATGAGTGAGGGAACAGAGATTATTTGGTGAGGGGGCAGAGCTTATTGACTGAGGGGGAGTGGCTTGCCCATCTTCAGACTCTTGAAAAGTTCGGAGATATGCACCGTCAAGTTCTTGTATGAGCTTGGGCCCGTCACTTACGGCCCATTGATAAAAGGCGGTGATAAGTGGATGCTAATTAAGATGATGCTCCCTAATCATCTTCAGTTCTTATCTCATGCTACCTCCTAGGTCTGTCTCTCCTCCATGAACACATACACTATGCTCCCTGATTGCCATCAAATCCCTCCTAAAAACCTACCTCGTCTGTCACACTTTTCTTAGATCCTCACCCAAATAGATCCCTCAGGCCACTTTAGACCGGCCGATCCCTGCGCATATTCTGACTGTGCATTTCCCCCTGCAGTCAGAATATGTGCGTGGGGGGAGGGACATGTCTGAAAGTGGTTACAGCTTCTTCTTCCATCAATTTAGCCTTCAAGATCCCCTTAATTAACTCAAGCATGTGCTCCTGCAACTTCTCAGCTTCACCATATATCTCTGTTTCTCCCAGTGTCCCCCGCCCTCTTGGCTCCCCTCCCTCGTCCATCATTTTATTTTCACTCAGGGAGGCTTACTAAAAGGTCAAATATATCAATAATAAGACATTCATATCAAAAATTATTTAAAATATCAATATAAAAAGCATACATAAATACACACACATAAAAACAGCTCTTCACATAAAACAACACCCCCAACCGAACTAACCCAACCACACCAACCACACGCACATACAGACCGCCAAATGCCTGATGGGAAAGCCAGGTCTTAAAGCTTCGTCAGAAGGGAAGGAGATCCGGACTGAGACGGACCTATTTAAAGGAGCTATCTGATAGCTTTGTCATTGCCATTTCTCCTGGTCTGGCTGCTGTTGCTTGAGTTGTACCCAACTCTGGCTGCTTCTGTGGGGTGTAGCTATCATAGGTGTGGTACTAATAGGAGTGTGTGTGTGTGTGTGTGATTCCAGTACTAATGGGGGTAGCTGCACCAGGGCCTACAAGCTTGTTTCACAGTTGGAGAATGCATATGCATTCTGGAGTGACTTGTCCCCAGTGGGGGATATCCCAGGGCCCATTCCCGCCTAGCTATGCCCCATGTCTAGTTCCTTCTCATCAGAGTGGGGATGATGAAGGAAATGGGGACATTTCTAAGCGCTCTGCTTAGTTCTGGCTGGCAAAAGCAGCAGTGAAAGGAGTCTGGGGAAGGCAGCTCCGGCACAACAGACACCCAGCTGATGAGTCAGCTGCCCTGGGTCATGGTTGGTTACTGTCCCTCCTGTAAATTTATTTATTTATTTATTTATTTATATAAAATTTATATCCCGCTCGGGGCAGTGAACAACATTCAATAAAAATATTTTTTTTTAATTTAAATAATTTAAAATTACAGTAGGTGGGGAAAATCCCCCCCCCCCACCCCACCTGTGGCCTGCACCTGTGGCCACCGCCACGTTGGCCATAGGCTAGTTACGGCTCTGGTGTCTCTTGCTTTTTTCTTGAGACTTAAGGATCTGTCAGTCTAATTGTTTCAAAGCCGAACACTCCCAGCTAGGGATGTGTGAACAGAACATGGTTCGGATGTTCGGCCATTCAGTTTGAAACCCGAGTTCGGGTTCGGTTCAGAGGAGTTCGGTTCGGTCAAAGCTGGCCGAACATCCGAAAATAGCGCTATCGATACCGATACTGAAATCGAATATTTTTTTTCGGTATTGTTATCATTTGGCCCTGAAACCACCGCTGGTATCCACCGCTGGTGCCAGGAAGTCTGCTCCTCAGCTGCCTCCCCCTTCCAGACACGTTTTTCCCACCCAAAGTCACATTTTTCCCACCCCCGAACTCATCAGAACATATCCAAACTCTTCCGAACTGTTCGGCCATTCAAACGTTCAGTTCGGACATTCAGTTCGGTCATCCGAACAGGCCAAGTTCCGCCCGAACTCCAAACAGCGTTCGCACATCCCTAATCCCAGCCCTCCCATTGAGATAAGCAATGTTGATGCTTCAGAATTATGTACAACTCAACTGGGGCATTCCCCCCCTTTCCCACGATCCCCCCCTCTCCCTGTCTGAGAGCTACATGAACATGACTTCTGAATACCAGGTTGAATCCTTTCTCCGTGAGGATGTGAATGGTTAAGAATTTGTTTCATGCTTTATGATTATCCACTTTGGACATTTGTTATTCTGTTTCTTCACTAGCTTTAGGCAGTGCACACACTAGGTGCCAGGGGTGTGCAGCAGGCACATTGTTCATTTTTGCTTTTGTTTTGTTTTCATTTACAAAAACACCTTCAAAGGGGGGGGGGCAGGGTTGTAAAGAAAATGTTCATTTTATTTTAATGACACATAAAAAAATTTTAAATCACAGTGCTTGCGCTAAATGGCCACCAGATCATTCTGCACATGCACGGTCCTTTCCCAAAATGGTGCCGATAACGTCAGCACCATTTTGGAAAAGGGTGCGTGTGTACAGAACAGTCTTGGTGGCCATTTTGTGCATGAGCAGTTTTTTTTATTATTTTAGTTTAGTTTAGTTTTGTAACGAAAACAGATGCCTTTTTTCCTTTGTTTTCATCAGTTTTCATTACCCTGGCCTGTTATTTTTGTAGTTTCATTACTAAAACCTGGCCATCGTCTGTTTTAGTAATTAAAGAAGATGAAAACGAATTGCACACCCCTGCTAGGTGCACACATTTCATGTGTACAGTGCATGTGCGTGCTGTGTTTGTGCAGGATGCGTGGCGTGTGTGTGTGTGTGTGTGTGTGCATGGAACATAGATCGGGAGCAACTGTTATAGTCTCACATATTGACATTAAAATGGCTTGCTACTTGGTGCAAAGTAACTTTCTTGAGCATTTATTTTCTTGTATATTTGTTTTTTACTAGAGTCTCAATAGTTAAATTTGCCAGGCTTGTCAGATAAAGTGGGGGAAGGGTTGCTGAATAACTTTTGAACTGCACAAAGTATTGGGGAAACATAAAATTTCATTTAAATCTGGGGAGGTACTTGAGTTTTCTTTGCAACAGGTGTCTGTGGGTTTGATCAGTCATTATTAAGTTTTAAATTTCAGGCTCAAGCTACTTTTTATCTTGCTTTCTGACTGAACCACTGGAACCAGCCAATGCCCAGATGTTTCAGTGTACCAAGAGCATTCCAGAACACCTCTGGTTCCATAAGTCTCCTGGGGCAGACCATCTGAACTGGTCCTGCACCCCTACGATCAGGCAGGTGCGCTGGGATGGAGGCTCGCATGAGGTAATGGTCCAACCATGGCAAAGGTGAGCACTCTACACCCCCAATCAACAGACACCCCCCCACACCTGGAATAGACCCAAAGTGGCCATGAATTCCTGCTCCGCCCATTGCAATCCAGCCTCAGCATGGACATTGAAGTCCCTCAAGAAAATAAGCTTGCAGGACCTCCAGACCAGGTCTGAGATCAAAGCTGCTAGAGAGCAGACAGGGATTCTGCCGTGTAATGGGGTGCATGGTTCACTAGCAGGATCCCCAGCCTGTCCCTGGCCAGACCCTCTGGTCTGTTTCCGGCTAAATCAAACACAAGGTGGAGGCCCTCTATTCCAGACTCATTCTGCACTGAAAACCTCAGAGCAACCAAACCATCCCTAAAAATAAGAGCTACCCTCCTGCCCCAATCTGACCCTCTGGCCTGAGTTGGTTCTGGATAGATTACCCAGTTGGAAAAAGGTGAGCCAAGATACTTTTACCTTGCTCCCTCCTGCCCACATGGTAGCTGGGGGCAGCTTACAACCCACAAAACAATATATATTACACTAATATAAAAACAATTTGAAAAGTTTTTAAACTAAATACATAAAATTCATAAAAACTACGAAAGAGCGGAATCAGATCTACCAACCCTATCCAACCCTTCCCACCCTCCCTGTCTCCCTCCCCAAAGGCCTGACAGAACAATCAGGTCTCACACTGTCTCCAGAATGAGGGGAGACCCAGGGCCAGGCGGGACTCAGAATTCCAAAGCCTAGGACCATCCACCAAGAATGGCCTCCCCATTGCCGCCACCCAGGATACCTGGGGGACCTAACATTGGGTGCCCCCGACCAACTGCAGGGGCCGCACCATGGCCCTTGGCATGAGGCGGTCCCACAGGTAAGCAGGTTCTAGGCCGTGTAGGGCTTTATAGGTGGGGAAATGAATCCTCCTACAACCCCAGCATCCCCATCCCTCCCTCTCACCGAGAGATGACCACCCTGAGGGGCCGCCAAGCCACTCTCACCAGTCAGAAAGGATCCCCCTTATCTCCCCCTCAACTATTAATAAATTATATTTATAAATAAAACTATTCCCCAAAGCAAAATAAAACCCTCCCCAATCTCCCATCCCATAACAACCAATCCCACTAACAAGACCCCTCCAAAACCCTCAGCCAAAGGCCACTTCCAACCCTAAAAACCACCCTCCAATAATGCACCCCATAACCCCCAATATACTGCAGTGTCAATTTCAATGAAAATTCCCCCCCCCAAACCCCACCAAGGGCCATGTCCAAGTTGGCATGGTCCTTAGGTTTGTGGACTGCGACACACACCTGCGACACGCCTCCTATATGCAGTCCCGGCTCTTCCTTTCTGCTGGGAGGTAGTCCCCTCCCTCACCCCATTCCCTCTCCAATGGGGGGGATATATCAATGTCCAGGAGCTCGGGGCAGGTAAGCACACAGGTAGGCAGCCAGGTGGAACCAAAGGGGCAGCAGCAAGGGGCAAGCCTCCAGGCTCCCAGTCCCACACCCCCAATACAGCGTCTGCAAAGACCGAGCATCATATGGTGGTTTTAGACAAGGAACCCACCCATCATGCATGTTGTAGGGCTACAGTGGCAGCCTATGCAGCCCTGCAACATGCATGATGGGTGGCTGATTGGTGGTGGGGAGGTGCTTGTCTAAAAACACCCATAGACTGTATGCTGTGGAGAAGGTGTTGGACTTGGACCTAGGAAACCAGGTTTCAAATCTTGCCCTAGTCATGAGATCATTGTGTGCTGAGATCAATTTCCCTTCTGTATAATGGGAATAATAATGTCCTACCTTGCAGGGTTGTTGTGGGGGTGAATTAGAAGAGAATTGTAAGCACTTTGAACGCTTAAAGCAGTATAGAAATAAATAAATAAATAATAATAAAATAGAAGAGACTTATCTCTAAACATAACTGTTTAGTGCCAGGCATATAACTAACTAACTCTATACTCAAAGACCCTTTGTTTTAAGGGAGACGTTTACCATGCTCCAAAAAGCGTGGCAATTGTAAGTTAAGGCTCCCACCTTAACGTCTGTGCCACGTAAGTAGGAAAGATGTTGTGCAGTCTCACCAAGATAAACCTGGGGGATATCGGCCTCCTAATAGATACAACAAATCTTGGCATCGGTAATCCAGTTTTTCCATTTTTACATTTTTTTAATTGTTTCTTCTTTTCTTTTCTTTCCCCACTTTTGCCCTAATCAAAAATCTTTCCTTGTTTGGATTCAGGAAGATTTCCCAGCTCCTCTGACACGTTTATAGAAAATTGCTTCTTCAGTTTGCCTGGGCTGTTGCCATGTCAGGTAGATCCTGGTCCCATCCAGCTAAAGTGAGATCCGTAACATGACAATGCCTGACACAGTTGGCACAGACAGGTGTTACAAACCAGCGGACACCATGGCCCACTAATTACTTTCAGATACCTAGCCTACCTCTCCGCTGAAACACTTCCCTGCTGTCTCTTTTCTCCGCTTCATTTGAATCCGGGGTGGAAGGGGACGGAGCGAGAGGTTGGCAGAGGGGAGGGAGAGAGATTTTTCCTGGCAAAGATAAAGGAGAATCTGTATTCTGTCAACAAGCAGAATTAACAAATCTTTGACTCAGGGGTGACACTCCTCAGCTTCAGAACTTCATTGGGGCAGCTGGCAAATTTTTCGGCTGAGAATTTCTGTCTGTCACCATCTCCCAGGAGAAAATAATTCACAAGGGTAGAATATTTGAATATTAAAATAAATCCTTTGTAGGCCCATCCTCTTTCATCTGAAGGGTTGGGGGCACTTTACAGAGAGACCACAGCTACAAAGATGTGCTGAAACAAATATTCACAGATATTATTTGGATATCCAGCTGAATCATCTTCCCTGTGTATGCCAAATTTGTACCTCTGTTTCTTAATTTTGTTTGGTTAGTTCATTTTCTTAATTTACTTTGTTATTTCAGATAGGGTTTTTTCGTGTTTGATACTTTTTAAAATCCTAGTATTTTTGCCATCCGGGTTCACATCACTTGGAATAACTCACAAGGTAGTGGCTCTCCAGCTTTGCCCTTTTAGGACATTGGGTATTTTCAGACGTGACGGGCCCGGATCATGACGGCCCGGATCGTGGTAGCCTCACCTCTGGAATTGTGGTTAATCTGATTCCTGCTGGAGGTTCACTGAGGTGAACATCTGGCGGGAATCCTTTAGACGTTATGGGCCTCTCCTCCACCACAGGGGATTGACTGTGGTTAGAGGGAGGCCCGTAACGTCTGAAACTACCCATTGTCACCTGCACACAGGTACACAATATCCCCAAAGGAAAGTTGCTTACCATTAACCATTAACCATTTTTCATATGTGACCGAAAAGGCCCCTGGGGTAGAAACATACCCCAATACATTTTACCATGGGATAGATTTGTACCCCAGGCTGGGGTACAAATCTACCCCATCACATTTTATTTAGTTTACACATTCAAGCAATTTAAGTGCCGAAAGACGGAAGTAAAATTTTATCCAATGTTGAATTTTTCAAGGGGTAAACTGAGGAAAACTTTTGGAGTACCTTAACACTGGGTATTTTCAGATGTTACGAGATCACGCTCAACCACAGGGAACCATGGTCAATCCCGCGGTGGGGCCAAAGCGCCCTGAACGTCTGTTTCGCGGGCGCCAGATGTTCACCATGGTCAATACCCACATGGGGTCAAAATCAACCACGCTTCCGGGTTTTCCCCCCCCCCCCCGACCATCTCCAAAAGCGTGGTCAAAGAGATTCCCGATGGGAACCAACAAAAAGTAACGTGTGGCCGGCAACCACCAGCAATCAAAGGAAATGATTCCCAGCCGTAACGTCTGTTGCGCTGCCCTGGACCATGGTCTGCCGGTCCGATTCCCTGCCGTGATCCCATTCCCGTCACGTCTGTTCAGGGCTTCTTTTGACCACGGGGGGTGGTTGTTCGGTTCACCCCCGCCGGGAATCAACTGTGGTGAATCGGGACTGCGTAACATCTGAAATCGCCCACTATTTAGAACTACGTAGCACTGAATAGTACTACAAAAGTCTTTCTTTCTTTCTTTCTTTCTTTCTTTCTTGCTTTCTTTCTTTCTTGCTTTCTTTCTTTCTTTCTTTCACCTCAATTTCAAAAAGTACCTGAAAACTTTTGTTTTTCAGGTGCTTTTAGAGGATCCATGGCTGGTTCCCCTTCATGTGGGCAGAAGGGTGTGGGGGAAAAGTACTTTGAAAAATGCACCCATATTCAAATGAGACCTCCCCCACCTGAACGGTGAGTGTCCATGTGTGGGGGTGTCTCATTTAAAAAGACCCTTTGTTTGTTTCAATTTCTAGCCCATCCTTCCCATAAATTCAGGAAGTGGCAGAGATCAGAGGGGGGCTCAGCTGAACCCTGGCCCTGCAGTCTGGGGGCCTTGGAGGGTGTTTTGAAGGCACTCTGAGGACTGCTATGAAATTTTCAGAATTCAACAACCCAGGCAAACCAAAGAGCAATTCTCTGGGCCAATGTTCTGCCCTCATCCACCTCCCACTCAGAAAACTTCCTTGTAGTACTCAGGCCACTTGCAACAGAAAAGAAGTTTCCAGAGCGGGAACAGTGGAGTGCTGGCCCAATGCAATCTGAAAACCCAGGAGTAATTGCCACCATTCAGGGGCGGGGCTGCTAAGATGTTGGGGAGGTGGCAAAACTGGCCAGAAGCCTCACATTTGGGATGGCCACCAGGGCCATAACTAGTCTATGGGTAATTTCGCCACGCTGAACCCTGGACCGGGCTCCCACTCTCCTACCCCACCCCACACAGCTGAGGACCCCTCTAGAGTGACATCAATCTGAAGGGGGGATCTCACTCCACCATCAACTCTGCTTTCCACCCTGGAGACCTAGTTTGTGGGTTATCTGGGTACCCAATTGATACCCAAGAAGCTTGTTGAGTGCCCTATGCAGGACTCAAAACGGTGGGTATTACCTGCAGCAACTAAATTAAGTACCCGTTTCAGCTCTACTTAAGAAAATATAACTCTGGGTTCTACTGGCACTGGAGTTTGAAAAGTATTGTGGTTTATTGTTTGCAGTCATTGCGACCTGATCCCAAGCCCCCCCCCCATGCGCTGCTGGGTGCAAGCATGCACACACCACCACATAGTTTGTGCATGCGCTGTACGCCCTGTTTTCTGTGCCACATGGAGGCCCCAGGTTCCATGCCTTGAGCTCATATGCACTGGTCCACAAGACTTGGGATTGGCCCCATTAATTGTATTTTCAGGTTGCCCTTCAGGAACCTGACTAATATTCACAAGCATATAGGTACTTACTCACACATACAATTTGAGGGGGGAGGGAAGGGGGAAGAGAGAGGTCATTCCAATCCCCCTCTTTTTTATTTTGGTTCGGTGGTTTCAGGCTGCTATTTGGGTATTTTGATAGAATCTTTATTGGCAATGGTGCATGCACAACAGTACTATTATTGATGAAATGATGCCATCAAAATTATTGAGAAACTGGCATAACTAAATCAAAGAACCAAAAATCCAAATTGAAGCAAACCAACCAACCAACCAGCCAACAACAACAATAATAAATTTTATTATTATAGTGCCCTGACTCCGCCAGGTAGCACGTGGAGCAGTGCCCAATCATAAAATATAATGATAAAACTATAAAACAATATAAAAAGATTGTCCATTTAAATCAATTTAAAGGGGAGGGCCAAGAAGGAGGACAGAATACATTGAGAGGGAACCAGCAGGGGGTCCTAAAAGCACCTGGAGAATACATAGGTTTTGGGGTGCTTTTTAAAGGGGAGGAGGGAGGAACTGAAATGAACATCC
>QEPC01009827.1:131941-151008 GCA_003113815.1 Sphenodon punctatus | reverse complement strand
GTCCTCGAGCGATGACAGCCGAGGATGCTGGGAGCGTATGCAGACGAGCTGCAACCTCACCAGTCCTTGGCCCGCTGGTCGGTGGAGCTTGGGGCGGCAGGAAGGCCAAGCCCCAGGAGAGTCGTGGTGTCCTCGAGATTGGATCCTACCCTCCCCACACTCTGGGTGGCACCATTTTGAGCATGTGCAGTAAATGGAATGGACATCAGCATGTGCGCAAAAGGTCTTTTCCCCCCACTGCACAATTGCAAAATGGCAATGCATAGGGGAGGGGGGAGCCCAATGGAGCCCAATGTGGTTCTGTCTCCTCTCTCCCCCAAATCAAATTGGATCAATGAACTTCTGGTGCAGCTCAGAACAGCTGATCCACCTCAGTTCTGCAATGGACAGTAGGGAAGTGCAGCAGGCACATTGTTCATTTTCGTTTTTATTCTCGTTTTTGTTTACAAAATCCCCTTCGTTTTTTGGTTTTTTTGTAAAGGAAATTTATTTTTAAAAATATTTTTAAAAATCAGGGACCACAGAAGGGCAGCCCTTCACAAAATTGTGCCAGCAGTGTCGGCACCATTTTGGAAAAAGGCAGCCGGTCAGCATATGCGCAAAATGGCCACCATGCATGCAAAGACCAGCTGCCCTTTTCCAAAATGGCATTGATGCTGGGAAAAGGCCTCACATGCAGAGAATGGCCCTGACAGACATTTTGTGCATGCACAGGGTTTTGGTTTTTATTTTGGTAATGAAAATAGACATTTTTTTCTTAATTTTTGTCTGTTTTCATTACCCTGGCCTGTCATTTTCGTATTTTAATTACTAAAACAAATGGGCCATAGCCTGTCATTTTCATATTTTAATTACTAAAATGAACGGGACATCATTTGTTTTAGAAATGAAAAAAAAACCAAACAATGAATTGCGCACCCCTAATGGGTACAGTTTCAGTTGAGGCGTGGGCAGCCTGAGGACAGTGAAGGGGCCCAAGGGGTGATCCAGACACGATCTAGGAAAAATGCAAGAGTCAATAGCCAGGAGGTCAGTCCAAGGAGCAGGTGTCATACTGATGGGGTCTGGAGTCACTTCAGGAGTCTGTTGCCAGGAAGCCCATCCAGGGAACAATCATTGTTACAAGGGGTAAGTCAACCAGGGCCCAAAGCCAATACAGGGGTCAAAGATCCATCCAAGATAAGGGAGTCAAGGAGTGAGGTGGGCATGGGGCAGGAGACCAGGTGGAGCGATACTGGTGTTGAAAGAGGGGAAGGGTAAAAGCGGTAAGAAACACAGGATCTAAGACGAGCATGAAGAGCCACCATGAAGCGTTGAGCTGCTCTGAGAAGCCTGAAACTCTGTCAGGCTAAAATAGCCAGCTACTGGTGCAAGTGCTCAATGAGGAAGCATTTAGCCTCAGAGTTTCACAAGAGGCTCAGCTGGGCAGCCTCAAGAATGATTAGTAACACCACTCAGATGGTGGGGGTAGGGGGGGAGCTGCAGAGTCAGAATATGGGGGGCACTATCATACATTTACATACAGTATGATAGCCCAGTCAAGACCAATCTAGTGTAAGACTATGAGCAGGGTTGCAAGGAGTATCTAGTTCCTAAATATTAGTCTTCAGCCATATTAATTAGCTGAAGACTACATATTGGTTAGTACATATTACATTGGTTACTACATATTACATTAGTTAGCTTAAGACTACATATTAGTCTTCAGCTAATATCTGTGTTGGCAGATCGAGACATTGGGTAACCCAGCAGGCACTAAGCAAGTACCAGTCTGAACCCAAAGGTGGCAGGTCAGCTCAAGTTCCATAAATTCAATGTATTTACCCATTTTTGTGAGTATTCATTTCAGCTCTAGACTTAAGTCACCAGACAACTAGGGATGGACGAACGCGGTTCGGAAGTTCAGAGTTCGGACTGAACTCGACCAGTTTGGTTGACCGAACCGAACTTCCGAACCGAATTTCTGAACTCGGCTCTGTTTGCCCATCCCTAAAAGATAATATTCCATTTAGTTCAAAGGGGTTTGAATTTCCGAACTTTGTTCGGAAGTTTGGAGTTCTGACCGAACTTGAATAGTTCGGTCGACCAAACTGAATTTCCGAACCGAACCAAATTTCCGAACTGAACCAAACCAAATTTCTGAACTCGGTTCTGTTTGCCCATCCCTACAGACAACCAAGTTTCTCCTAGTAAACTTGTTTGTAGACCCCAGCTACTGGTGAAATGAATAGGCATTTTTTGTACTCACAAATATTGTTCATCTACTCGGGTAGCCATTTGAATATCCAAAGAATATCCACGTCCGGAATGGATATTCTGTTATTTGGTTATTTGGTTTATTCTGCTCATTTAGTTATTTCATTTGATTGTCTGGTTACTTTGTTACAGCACTTCTCAGCGTTACTCCGGATATCAGCTAAAAAGAAACAGCCAGTTAACCAACCAAATAACTAGAGCTGAAACAAAACATCAATTTTCCAATACCTGAATTGAACCAAATATTTTAGATACTTTTCGGTGCTCAAACTGGTTTTTGATCAGGTACCCAAAAATTACCAACAACCATTTGACCAAACCACCGATTTTGTCCTGGATTTCAATATTTTTTTCAGGAAATGTTAGTATTTCGGTATGCCAGTTGTCTGTATTTTGGCATATCAGTTTTTGGTATTTTCGTATTTCAAGTACTCAAATGGTATCTAGGTACTGATTCAAATTTCTGAAACAGTACGCAAATATGTGATATTACCTGCAGGTACCAAATCAGGTACTCGTCTGAGCTCTACAAATAATCAATTGACCAAATAAACAGAATCACTGAAAAACCAAAAACCAGAAAATTCCTAACAACTAGAAACTGAAATATCCAAAGTGGATATCCAAATTAAGTGGGACAAATATCCACTCCATGGAATTCAGTTCAAAGCAACTGTGTTTGACAGATAATATATTCTCTTCAAATATCCATTTCAGCTCTAACTCTGGCTCTAGGCATTAGCTGTCCAGGGCTGCCCCACTTCAAGAAAGAAAAGGTTATTTCTTTTATCACCTGCCCATATAGAAATAATTACAGTGTCTGAGCTCCTCTTGTCAGCCAAGCATGGTGCAGTGTTAGCAACAGTCTGACATGACGCTTGTAACCTCAGTATTTCCCTTCAGAGCAAACAGTGTCATTTGTTCAAGCCACCAGGTCCTTTGACATACAAAAGGAGTTGTTTCATTGCAGGAAGAGAAGTCAGTTGATTTTCTGACAGATGTCCATTCTGTATTGTCTCAAAACAATTTGAGACACCCAAGAATCAACTCGTATCAGCTCCACTCTTATTTCTAGTAAAGCAAATGGTGTTTTCTGGTACACAAATAAGAAGTGCAAATATGGCAGCTACGCAATAATAAGCAAAAGACATGAGAAATCCCAAACTGAGTTAAATGTACCTGAACTCTCAAATATAAATACAATTTCTCTTTAAAACAAGTGATGGAGACATTGGAGCCAATCCATGTTGCTATGCACACACCCTTGTGGAAGACAGTTGCACATGTGATATGTGGATGATGAGCAAATTGCACATGCCTTACACACTTGGTCACATGGGTGCTCCAAGGTTGCTCTCACAGTCCAAAACGTGTTTAGGGTTGCTTCTAGGAAAGTCTCCTGCATAGAGACATTACATTAGTTAGCTGAAGACGACATATTAGTCTTCAGTTAATATCTGTTGGCAAATCGAGATATTGGGTAACCCAGGTCTCCTGCATAGAGATTAAATGGGTACTTAATTTAGTACCCATGAGTAATACCTGCATTTTTTGTATACTGCATTGGTTACCCAACAGGTTACTTGAGAACCGATTAGGTAGCCAAAACCGCCAAAGTTGGTAAATTCTGCTAACGATATTATTTTTTTCCAATTACCAGTCAAAATATGAGGTCAGAAAACTGAAAAATCAGGATAGAAATACATTTTAAAAATTGGATGGGAAGTTGACCAGAAGTTTTCTGGGACCGGAAGTTGACTTTCAAGGAAAGAAAATCAATAAATAGGTGTTGGAAGTAGAAATTTCAGTACGGAAGTAAAAGATCAGTACTGGAAGTTGACATTCTGTAACCGGAAGTCAACATTCCGGGATACTGGGTACCTGAATCAGGTCGCAATCGGGTACCGATTGGTACATGATGTTGTTCGGTCGATTCAAGAACTGGAAATTCGATGGGTATACCGATTTTTGCAGGTACTCATTTCAGCTCTACTCCTGCCTTCCTGACTCCACCACCACCCAGGAGAGAGAAAGGCAGGGCTGAAGTGGTTGCCACATTGGTGGCAAGATTGGGAGATGGGGGACTTTCACAGAGCTACTGTGCATACACTCAGTGTGCAGCAGCAGCTGTAGTTTTCATCCACGTCCACGTAAAGCTTGGATCAGAGCCATGATGCACAAGGCAAGCACAGCTTGCTCAATGTGTGTGCATTAATGGAAGGCATGTGCGTGCTTTGTGCACAATTGGCATGCCTTGCGTACATGATGTCCACATGTGCCCCTTGCACATGGATCCATGGTGACATGGGTTGGTCCCAGTCAGTTCAGATGGCATCTTTTAGGAGACCAACTTCTGGTGAATGGGTGAAAACTATGGGGCACACAGGGCCCTTCTTCAGACACGTACAAAGTAAAAAAAATCTTCCTGAAGTTAGTCCAAGAAATAAAAGAGATCATTTGTGTATCCACTACACTCTTGCTAGCCCAGGGCTGAAATGGACATGCCATTTTTTATTTAGGGAAATGATTTTGCATGTCCATTCAAACAAACAAGCAGCGAAATATATCGATGTGACATCAGTATATTCATTTATTTGGTATTTTCAATTGGTATTTTGGTTACTTTGCTTATTTGATATTCAGTACTTTATTCCCTAACCCTAACCAATGGTACTTTCTAGAACCCAGACGTTAGTACTAGGGCTGAAACTTGCCCTTGCTATCTTGGCAAAGCTCGTGAGAATTGGCTTCTCGATGAGATTTTCAAGAATGATAACAGGCCAGGAATCAGCCAATTCTTCATCCGTTCTTGCTAAAATCCGTTCTCACCAAAATCACACTGCTGAAAAAATGGCACTGTGCATATACCCTGTCTGTCCCTTTGTTTCTCTTCCTTTGGGTAATTTCAGACGTTACAATACCATGGTCAACCACACTGAACCCCCTGTGGTGGTCGTGGTTCTGTAACGTCTGTAGTGCGTTCCGCCAAATGTTAACCACAGTGAACATCCAGCGGGAAATACATTGACCACGGTTCTGGACCTCTGGCCACCCGGAGGTCCAGAACCGTGGTTAGCTGGACCATGGTCTGGAATCAGCGGAAAGTAATGTCTGTTACCTCCACCGAGCCAGACTATGGCACAGACCCCAATGCGGGATCGGGTGCAGCGGCCGAATTGGCCGCTGCGCCCGCTCGTCTGACAGAGGGCAGGCAGCCAGGAGAGTGCAGGGGGGGCAGGTATGTACGGCAGCACGTCGTGCACCCCCTCCTCCTCTCCGATCCCCTGTAGGAATCAGCTGGCACGTCTAAAGGAAGGCCAGACTGATTCCTGACCGGGATTCGAAACGGATCCCGGTGCATGGTGGACGTCTGAAATTACCCTTCGTCTCCCCCCCCACCCCCGTCTCTCAGATTGTAAGCCCTAGGGCAGGGACCATGTCTATTCAATTACTTTGTAAAGCACCAGGTACATTGCTTGTGCTATATAAATGCTTGCTAATAATAAAAATAAATGTGCTAAATGGCACTGGCACTACCCAGGCACAAAATGGTTGCCATGGCCATTTTGCGCAAGCATGGCCCCCGGAAGCCATTTTGCACATGCAAAATGTGCCAGATTCTCATTTCAGTCCTAGTTGTGCAGTGCAGCCCTAGTTGTGCAGTAGCCCAGTTATGCAATAGCCTAGTGTGCAACACCTTTAAATATTACCGCTGAAATAAACCAAGTCCTGCATATCAGATAAATAAAGTAACCAAAATAGCAAAACAAAGGGTATTTTCAGACAAAAACCGGGCCGTTGGCCCCGTACCGGCACCAACGGCTTCGTTCCCAGACAGGGCTAGATGAATCATTGGCCTGAACAACGATGGCACATCTTCTTATAGTCTTATTAAATAAATATTTGGACCAGAAGCAAACAGCACGTAGTGTTCATTTCATTAGAATGGATAGTAAAATACCAAATTCATCAGTTTCAGTACTCATGCCAAATTCAGTCCTAATCTAGACAAGAGCTAAAACGGGTACCTGCTTTGGTACCCATGGACAATTCCCGCATTGTCGGGTACCATTTTCAGTTTCTGAATTGGTATCTGATTATCATTTGAGTACCCAAAATTACCTGAAAACCTGAAAGAATACCCCCAAATGTTTTTAAAATACAGAATCGGAATCTGAGACTGGAAGTAAAAAAAATCAGGACAAAACGGCATTTCGCAATATCGGTATTTCAAGTTCCCAATCGAGACCATTTCGTTCGGTGGGTATACCCGTTTTGCAGGTACCCATTTCAGCTCTAATCTAGACTTTTAAAATAGCGCAAGAAAGAAGTTTAATTAATTTTTTGCATGGAGGGAGATGAGATAGTGGGGAATAATTGACCACTCACAACATTCTTGAGAGACTGTCTGTCCTTCCATGCCCAACTGTGGCCCCTACAATCGGCTGGGAGCGTCTCCCTCTGCGTACCATCAGTTAGTCTTGTTCGTACAATGAAGGCTCGCAGGGGAGCATTCTCGGTTGCTGCCCCGGGGCTATACAACTCCCTTCCCCCAGAGGTTCGGTTAAGCTCAAGTCTGAGTATCTTCCATAGGCGGTGTAAGTCCTTTCTCTTTGTCAAGGCATTTGGTGGGTAAGGATATGGGTTGGGTGGGTTTGTTGGGTGGGTTGGGGTAAGATTATGAGGATGGTTGGAGTAGGACATGGGGAGGTATTGGGTAGTTTTGTGGGGGACTGTGGGATGGTTGAGTTTTTTTTGGAGGGAGGGTTGTATTCTGTTTTTATGGTCTTTTATGTTTTTATATATGTTGTTAGCCACCGTGAGCCTTAGGGAAGGGCAGGATAAAGATTTGAATAAATAAAATAAATAAATAAATAAATAAATATCACACAATCGTAAGTACTTGTAGCTCCATATCACAGCCATTTTTAGACAGGTGTTTTGGCTATTTATTTGTTTCCATATATGGCCTTTGAGGCTCTAATGTGCATCTGGGTACTATGAAAATGACGTCCTGAGGCAATGCCTGTCAAGTCAACAAACCATCCTAACTTTTCTTTTTGATGCCAAGATGAAACCTCATCTTGCAGAAATGAAAACTTCAACTGCCACGTATTAGAAACGGAAAGATGATCTATGCCTCAATCTTTCGAGCAAAAATTAACATCAATGAGTACTCGATGCATAATAACTAAATGGTGTTTTCTTCATTACCCTCGCCGTTTACGAATCCAGACAGCAGCACTTACATCATGTAATTTGTTTTCCTAAGATGAGTCGGAGAAGAAAAATGTCAAGTAATTATATACTTGTTACTCTCCAGAATTTTCATTCCGTGCTTGAGATGAAGACTAATATGAGAATTTGGGAAATAGTCTGTAATTTTTGTTCACTTATTTGATGCGGTTTACCTTTATTGCTATGGCTTCTTAATTGATAATTCAATAGAATATTTATACTCCATCTTGTGGTTGGTGCACTAATTCCATTAATTCCCAGATGGGCTACAAGGCGTTCTGTTAGAGTTATTATTTTCTTTTTAATAGAATATAGCAACAGACAGACAGACAGTCGGCAGACGGTAGATTGTTCTGTTTCCTTGCACATTTATTGAAAATCAAGAGACTATTTGCTCCGTTATAATAATGAAATTGATGATTTCCAAGCTGTTTAATAAAGTGATTTTGCATTTGAATGTTTCAATTAAATTAACCAGCTGGTGAGATCACATCGATGTTTTGTGTTTGTTTGTTTTTTTAAAAATCAGGAATGTATATTAATTATTAACAGTATATATGCTGCTTGGTCGTGCCTCTGAACTTAAGCAAGTTGGAGTCCCATGTTCTGTAATAAGCAAAAATGAAAGTTGATAAAGAGATCCTGAAATTTGAAAGTTTGGCTCCAGCTTTCCCATTTCCTAGATGGGGAAACTGAGGTACAGGGCAGTGATGGTAAAGTGTTATAAGAACATACGTAGTGCCATACTGAGTCAGACCAATGGTCCATCAAGCCCAGCATCCTGTCCTCCGACAGTGGCCAATCTCGATCACATGGGAGAAGAACCAACAGTCACATTGGGCAATCCATTCCCCGTTGTTCACTCCCAGCTCCCGACAGTAAGAAGTTCATCCCGTAAGCTACTTGGTAAATAGCCATTCATGGCCCTACTCTCCAAGAACTTATCCAGGCCTTTTTAAAACCCAGCTATACGTCAGAACCTGACCATGTCCTCTGGCAAAAAATTCCATACGTTAATTATGCGTTGAGTAAAAAAGTACTTCCTTTTATTTGTTTTAAATCTGCCGGCAACTAGTGCCCCCTAGTTCTAGTACTATTTGAGAGGGTAAATAACCGTTCCCCATCTACTCATTCCACACCACTCAAAATTTTATACACCTCTATCATGTCCCCTCTCAATCTTCTTTTCTCTAAGCTGAAGAGAGCCAGCTTGTCAATCCTCTCTTTGTACAGAAGCCGTTCCATACCCTTTACCATTCTCAGTGCCCTTCTCTGTACCTTTTCTAGTTTCAGCTATGTCTTTTTTGAGATGGACGACCAGAACTGCACACAATATTCCAGGTGCGGTTGCATCATCGATTTGTATAGAGGCATTATACAAATGCCTTCGTCACCTCGAGGCTGGACTACTGCAACGCGCTCTACATAGGGCTTCCCTTGTGCCTGGTTCAGAGGCTGCAGCTAGTGCAGAATGCGGCGGCCCGTCTCCTTTCGGGGACGGGTCGCCAGGAGCACATAACACCAGTACTCCAGGCTCTGCACTGGCTGCCAATAGCATGCCGAGCCAGATTCAAGGTGTTGGTACTGGTTTGTAAAGCCCTTCACGGTCTTGGGCCCTCATACCTCAGGGACCACTTCACCCTCCGGGCCCCGGAGCGGCTCCTTCGGTCTGCTGGGGGTGCCTTCTTGGAGGTCCCCTGCATTAAGCGGGGGGCCACAATGGAGAGGGCATTCTCGGTGGCCGGGCCGCATCTTTGGAACTCCCTTTCGGAGGAGGCCCGCCTAGCCCCAAGCCTGTTGGTATTTTGGCAAAGATGCAAGACTTGGCTGTTCACCCGAGCCTTTGGCGAGGGGGGTGAGTAGTTGATTTTTATCTCCTCCATCCTAAATGGTTTTATATCCCAGGCTCTGTTTATTTTATGTTTTTAAATATTTTTGGAATGGTATTTTATGTGTTTTAGACTGTTTTATATTGTTGTTTTATGATTGGAAGCCGCCCCGAGCTGTGTTCAGAAGGGGCAGGGTAGAAATGCAATAAATAAATAAATAAATAAATAAATTATGACATCCTCAGTTTTATTCTCTATCCCTTTGTGAATAACTCCTAACATTCTTTTTGCTTTTTTGACTGCTGCTGCACATTGGGCTGAGTATTTTAGTGTATTGTCCACAATCACTCCCAGATCCTTTTCCTGAGTGGTAACTCCTAGCTTAGTACCCACCAGCATTGTGTACTCATAGTTTGGGTTATTTTTCCCTATGTGCATCACTTTGCATGCACTTGTCGATATTAAATCTCATCTGCCATTTACATGTCCAGGCATCCAGTCTTATAAGATCCTGTTGTAGTTCTTCACAGTCTGCTCGTATTTTAACTACCTTGAATAACTTGGTGTCATCTACAAATCTGATCACCTCACTCCTAACTCCCTTTTCCAGATCATTAGTGAATACATTAAACAGCACTGGTCCCAATACATCTGTGCCCTGGGGCGCACCACTTTTTACATCTCTCCATTTGAAAACTGACCATTCAGTCCTACTCTTTGCTTCCTATCCTTTAACCAGTTACCAGTCCATAGTAAGACACTACCTCCTATCCCATGACCTTTTATTTTCTCAAGAGACTTTTATGTGGGACCTTATCAAATGCTTTCTGGAAATTCAGGTACACTATATCTACCGGGTCTCCCTTGTCCACATGCTTATTTATACCCTCGAAGAATTCCAATATATATACTGGTGAATTGTACTGGCAAATTGCCTCATTTCTCATTCCATATTTAAATACTAGGGCTGAAACTCCTTCTCGAGTTTTTCTTGTTTATTGTCAAGAATCATGTTTCTTGACTCATTTTAAGTAAGAAACAATAATCAAGAAAAATACCAATTATCGACATTTCTTGGTGGAGAACCTTTTTCTCAAAATACCATTGACCATAATTTGCCGTTTATCGTATACCGATTTACCGTATACCACTTATTGTCTACTGCCTTCATCCCAGTAATGTGAATGCACAAAGTGGCATTTTGCATTTTGTGCATGCACATTACCGAGATGAAGGCAGTACACGGTAAGCGCTGCACAGTAAATTGGTATATGGTAAAAGGTAAATTGTGGTAAACGATAAATGGTAAACGGTAGTCCAAGTAAAATTTATCGGCCTAAATCTCAGTCTATTATCCCTATAGACAGGCCCCAACCTTAATTTCCTCTTTGACTACTCTGTCACATTTGCTGACTAGGTAAGGGTTGGTCGCAGCATTTAATACCAGACCAACCAATCGGGTGGGGTGGACTTGGACTGGAGGCTGTGCAATTAATGGGCTAAATACTACAAAGGTTACTATTATTATTATTATGCTTTAAAATCTTCCTTTATAAAGCCCATATGTAAATTGCCCCAGGTATCCCTGTTTGGCAAACTCCCCTGAGTGATCATTTAAAGGCTGGCTCCTCCATTGGGGGCCAACATAAGGTTATATCCAGGCTCATCAGAGTACATGCCTGGAGTACTTGGAGTGTTTGGTTCATTTTTGTATGATCTTCTAGCTTTTGTTAATTGTATAACTGACAACAGCCCTCCCCTGCTGAACTCAGTATTGTATAATGATATAGATTGTTTATCAGACACAAGTATTGTGAATATTAATAAGCTAACGCAGGGGCCAAGTGCTGCCGTCACAAACCCCGAGAAGGGTAAGGCACCGTAATGAAAGAAGCCAAAGCAGGGGCCAAATGTTGCCTTCATAAACCCCGGGAAGGGTAAGGCTACACAGTGTAAAATGAATTATAATTTTATTCTTTTTGTATAATTTTGGACATTTTGTATTATCTCTTGTTAGTTTCATTTTATTTAAGTTGTTGTTCAATTTTGTTATGGCCTATGGCCAAACAAATTTTACTACTACTACTACTACTACTACAGTCTATTATTGAGGCTGTACCAAGATCTCGGTGACAGGTCTCAATTCTCAAAATATTTTTTCGAGAAAAAAATTGCTTCTCGTTTCAGCCCTACTTTGGACCTTAAACTTTTAAATATTTTTATTCTAGCCCTATTATAGAACATTTGAATTAGAAAAGACCCAGGAGAATATAACAAATGCCATATTATGTCAGATCAGTGGTATATCCAGCCCTGCATTCTGTCTCTGACAGTGACTGAATACTTTAGAGAAGTACCCAACTGATCATAATGGGGTGATCCATTCTCTCCTATTTACTCCCAGCTCCGGAAAATCACACATTACATCCCCCAACCACCTTCACTAATTTATTTATTTATATTTATTTTAAAATTTAATATCCCGCCCCCTCCTGCCTAGGCAGACTGGAGCAGTGAACAATATAAAACATAAGATATAAAAATAAATATAAATACAATTAAAACAACAGAACTTCATATGGGTTATAACAACACACTCACACACCCCAACCCAACCTCAACCCTCCCACTACCCATCTCCCCCACCAAAAGCCCGGCGGAACAACCCGGTTTTGCATTGATGCCTGAAGGAAGGGAGATCCGGGGCCCAGTGGATCTCCACCGGGAGTTCCACAAATGAGGTGCAGCGACTGAGAACACCCTCTCCAATGTGTGCCCACTGCCAAACATGAGGGACCTCCAAAAGGGCACTCCTGGACAACCGCAGAGGCCACTCCAGAATCCGGGGGGCGAGGTGGTCTCGTAGGTAGGTGGGGGCCAGGCCGAGTAGGGCTTTATAGGTAAGCACCGACACCTTGAATTGGGCCCGGAAGGCTATAGGCAGCCAGTGCAAGAAATGGAGCACCATTCTAATAACTATTTATGGATCTATCATCTAGAAAATTGACCAGTATAAGAATATAAGAAGTGGCATATTATGTCAGATCAATGGTGTGCCTAGTCCTGCATCCTGTCCCTGACAGTGATTGCCTCTGATTACTTCTGCCCAACAGATCATAATGGAGTGATCCATCCTCTCCTATTTACTCCCAGCTCCGAATAATCACGTTACATCCCCCAACCAACTTGACTGATAACTATTTATGGACCTATCTTCTAGAAAATTTGTCTATTTTTCTTTTTTTAACTTGATTATCATATTGGTTTTCATAACATTCACTGGCAATGATTTCCATGGATTAACTATGGGTGAAAACAAATGCACAGCTGGTGTGACAGCTGCATGTCCCAGGGAGGGGGGGCACCACTGCCTGCCCCCCGGCTGGGACAGGTCAAAGAACAAAATAAATGTTTCCCCAGCCTGACTCAGTCAGGGAAGGAGATGAGGAGCGACATGCAGCCGGCCAGCCCCAACCCTGCACTGCAGATGGCGCCCCGTCCCCCACCATGACATGGTGGGTGGCAATGGCAGTCCTCCACGCTGGGCCAGGTTGGTGTGGAAACAGAGATACTCACTTGGCTTGGCTTGCTATGGCCCATCTGGGCATCCCTTGGGCCTGGACTTTGGGCCCAGTTCCTTCCAGGTGCACTTTTCTGGGACAGCTTCCTACCCTGCCAGGGTCTGTATGGGGCCCACATCTGGTGTCCCGCAAACAGACATGTGGGTGATGCGCTGGCTCAGGTGGGTCATAGCGGGATGAACTTGAAATGAAATAAAAGGGGTTCCGCTGCTTTTCTGTGCCCCTGGTGAAGCAGGTCCCTTTTAAATCTCGGGATCTAGTGGAAATACTACTGTTTGAGAGGGTGGGGAATTACTCCTCTTCTATTTACTAGTAATGAGTCTTTTGCTCAATCAAACAGGCATTTATTCAATAAAAGCAGAACAATTAGCAAACCAATTACTAAGAGGACACTTGCATCCAACATTTGCTCCTAACTGCTCTGACTACTTACATACAAAAGCACATATTCTTACATGATCAGAGGTCAATGGTCTGGTTCCAGAAGGAAGACAGTCAGGGGGCCCAAATGATGCTGAGAGTGAGAAAGCCTAGCTGCCAGGCACGTTGCAGGACCTCCTAGAGAGAGAGGTCCCAGAGTGGGCACAATCACTGAAACTCGTCGGTTCCCTTGAGAAGGGATAGCGACTGAGAACCGTGAAGGGCAGAGAACTGATCCAGAGCCTGGCCTTATATACAAGTTTCCCTTATTACTTATCCATGTTAAGGGTCTGTCTGCCTCTTACTTCAGAATGTTTTCTGCTTAGTCAGTGAGGGCCTGCCCTGACTGATATGGTCTGATCCGGGTCTGACCCTTTGGCCCTGGGTTTGCCCACATCCTTCTAAGAGGCATCTGGTTATCAGATAAGGCCATTTCTTTTCGCTCTTACAGTTTGACTCTGGTATCAGGTCCTGACCTTCCCTTTGTTTCTCGATGTGCTTGTGAATTATTGTTTGGGAACACAGGGTTTCTGCTCTTCTCAGCATCACTGCTTCCTTCTCTGATCAGTTTGCTTACCTTCCCTACCACACTTCATGTTCTTTTAGATCAATAAATTAACACATGTGTTTAGTAGTGTCTTGCCTAATTTCTAACATTCTACATAGTCCTAAATAGCAGCAACAATGGCCTAAACAGAAGTTACATTCAAAAATGTTACATACTTATACATCCAGTGTATGTTTTGGTTACATTAATAGAAGAGTGAGTTACAGTAACATTCAATGTCTGTTCTGGCACATTTGTGTCAGAATAAGTACTTCTGATTCAGTTACATTGTAGCAAGGAGATTAGCATCCCTGTTGGGCCCAATCCATATCACAACAAACTGGGCCAGCATCATGTCTATTAGCACCCTGTCTGTTGTGTCTAAAAGTCTCCCCACTTGTTTGTTATAAAGCAGAAGTCATTTAACTTCATCAAATGACTTGTCGTCAATTCTCTGCTATCATTTTGTAAACCACTCATGGCTTTGTAAACCGCTATCACATCCTTCCTGGGTTGTCTCTTTTTTAAACTGAAGAAGAGAGCTGAAACAAATATTGAATCTCATCATCTGAGGTTATTTTTCTCTTGATTGAATTGATAACTGAATGTTTGCTTTGGAGAGGAACTCTGATGTGGTTCAGTTCACGTTTGGTGTTTGCTGTTCAGGGGTTGATGCGGTTTGAGGGTGTTCAGTTTGGGGGGGAGTCGGTGTGGTTGGTGACATTTGGGTTGTGTGGTTCAGTTCCGGGCTGGCCTGGTTTGTGGAAGTTTGGTTCAGGGTTGGTCTGTTTTGTTTCTGGTTCCCTTTAGAGCATTTCCAGCTTCTTCATTCCTGCTTGCTTCCCCTGTGATACAGACAAGTGGTCATAACAGGAGAAGGATAACCAAATTTGACCAAGGAGAGGACAAGATTGAACTTGAACAATTGGACCAATGTCTGAACCAAAACAAATGAATGACTAAACAGAAGGACAGCTGGACTGACAAACAGTGAATAAAGCAAATTGAATAAGACCAAACCAAGCAATTATGAACAGTGGAGCAGGCTGCATATCCAATCCTGCAGATTTGGACTGGAGCACCTGAATTGTACAGCTACTACATTCATGTTGGATATTCCTAATGTCTCTACTGAAGAGCTCTGATAGTCTGAGCCTCTCTTTGTATGGAAGCCATTCCATGACTATGGTCATCATTATTACACACACACACACACCGCTGTACCTTACATACATATGTATATGCAACAGTTCAGAGGCAAAGTTCAGAGAGGCCTCAGTTAATGGCTGAAATTGTAGTTTTCAGTTGGTTCCCATTTCGTTGGAACTGGGTGTTTCCTTTGATCTGACTGGAACTCAGACCCTCGGTCCCTTCTCTGCAATGGCCCCTGTCTTCATCATGGCAGGGCAGAGGGGCACCACTCCCTTCCAGCAGGGCCCCAAACATGACCACATTTAAGGCCCTGTAGGTGGTGCCTCCAAGGGGGAGGAGCTACCAGGGGGAGGAGCTACCAGATATTAACCCACTTTGGGCAACGTTAATACGCAGTGCAGCGGATTGCATGGCCACCAGCCACCCGATGTTCACCCCGTCCCGAGAGGGGAGCTGGCTGACATGCCCTGCATCAACCAGAGAAAGCAAGAGATGCATCACTCCAGAGATGGCCAGAAATGTATGCCCCAAAGTGGGGCAAGGCTGCCCAAAATGGGATAACGAGACACCTCTCCTGTGCCCAGACTTGTGCATCCCTGTCATGTGATGGGGTCCACTGGCACCATGGAGCGGCAGGCATAGTTCACTATTCCTGTGCATCCAGTCCGTGGTATGGCCGGGGGTGGGAGAGATGGTGGGTGCAGTGGGGCCAGGCACCTACGCATGAGGGCAGCTCTTCGGCCTGCCTTGGGGTGTGATGGGACTTGTGACAATGGTTCGCCCACCCGGTGAGGCAGATTGTGTAGCCTACTCTCCCCGCTGGCCCAAAGTGTGGTGGCTGTATTTGCCCTCTCCATGGGAGGCAGGCGATTGGGCCTGCCCTGGCATTACCCTATATCTTCACCCCAAGGCCTGCAAATTCTAGGGGAAATAGTGCCCATGGCTGTAAACAAATAACCGTCTCCCTTTAATTTAAACTGATTATCTCTACCCTCGGTGACCAGACAGAACAACTGGGCACAAATTTGCAGATTGCAGCCTTTCACATATTTGAAAACTATAATCAAGCCCCCCCACCCCCATCTTCTTTTGTCTAGGCTAAACTTTCTTGGTTCCTTCAAACTCTCCCTCATAGGTCTTTCCTCCACCTTTTTAGCATCTCTCTTGCTGTCTTCCAAACCCTCTCAAGCTTGTCAGCATTCTTCTTAATGTGAATATTAGACTATCTGTATTTGGATAATAGTGTGTGACTAATAAAAAAAGTTAACTCTTGAAATAATCATTAAGTATTCAGTGAAAGACAAAGAGAAAGCAGAAATTTGACCCATGCAGCTAGTAAAATACTATAGTGAATATCGCAACATTGATCACCAGGACCAAGATCTCACCATAATCTCAGTCCTAGTACGAGAGCTCATGAGATATCTTGCAAAATCAAATATATTTTTTAAAGTATTGGAGCACCCACAACCCAGGACACCAGTTAATTTACCTCACCCCCGGGCTGCTGGCCTCTGGTCTGGTGGCTGCTTACTGCTCTCTGTCTCCCTCCTGCATTCTGCAGAGTGCTGAACTTGCTCTCTGCCTCCCCGGTCATGTCACACTCTGTAGAGCTTAGCTGGGATCGAATGTAAATTATCTGAATGTTGAGGGAGGAAGGGGCAGGCAAGCCTCTTCCCAGTGGTGTGTAATACTCTAATTGATCCCTGTTTCCAGAGGAATGTATCAGGGGTAGACTGCGTGTTGCACTGATATCAGTCCCCCTGGAAATGGGGACTGATTAGAGTGTTGCACACAACTGGGAAGAGGCTTCACTGCTCCTCTCCCCACTCAGATAATTCACTGCCTGGTCCCAGGTAAGCTCTGCAGAGTGCAGCATGGCTGGGGAGGCAGAGAGCAAGCTCAGCTCTCAGCAGAATGCAGTGCAGCGACAGGGAGCAGGGAGCAGTCACTGAACAGGAGGTCAGCAGCTCTGTAGTATTTTTTAAATTATTTTTTCTTTTTCTCGATATTTTCTCATTTTTCTCAATGAGAATCTGGCCCATTTCTTGATTCGTTCTCCTTTCCCAGAACGAACTGAGTAAACGCAATTCTTGTAGAGACATGAGAAAATACCAAGAACCAGTTTCAGCCCAAGTGACTAACACTACGATTTAGAGAAGAAGGTGGGGGGGGGGACCACAAACAGCTTGAATATTTATGAGTTGATCTTATGACTTATCTCTGTGTTGACATTTTCAAGTTAAAAAAACATTTGCTAAAGGAAAATGGCTGGTTCTCAGCAGTGGCATTCTGCAAATTTCCTAGCCCGAGGGCAGCATAGAGAAAAGAAGTAGGAGCAAATGATGTAGACTTTGATGTAATGTGTAACCTGGGCGTGCCGGTAAACAGAATGGGGAGAGAGAGATAAAAAATTTAAATGAATCTATGGAGTAGATCACTGCCGGTAGAATGGAGCTTAAACACTAAGTACTATTAGCAACAAGGAGAGGATTATAATGGGAAGGAGCTACCAGAAAATCAAATGGGCTTTCTCATTCTGTTGGTTTAAAGTTGTTTAGTTTAGATGGTCCTAGATAATTAAAGAAAATTACAGTTGCTAACTATAGGGAAGATCGTTATAGAAAGTTTCTGAGAAAAATATAGATTACGCTCACAGCCCAATTAGACAAAGAGTGGAAACCACCCAAGGGCATCCTGAAGGGAGGGGAAAAAAGGGAAGAAGAAAAAAAGATTTAGCAGAGAGAAGCAAACAGGCAAAGATATTCGTATGGAAATTTGCATGTGGATTCATATACCCACAAAGAGAAATTATATATCTTAGGAAGGAACTCCCTTATCTCAGTACCCTGGGGGATATGCTTTTTGTCCAGATGAATGAGCTGTTGAGAATTAATGAGGTGGCTAGATACTGTCTAGATTAGTGAAGTATCCACAATAAGGAGGTTTCTACTAGAATCTTGAGCCCCAAATGAGCTTGATGGAAACCTAGAGAGGTAATGACACTGCTGAGCTCTCTAGGAGTGGCGCCATGTCATCTTAGTCCTGGTCCCTTGTGAGCATCGTAATGTCCTATAGGACATGTGGCATAATTGACTGTATCATGCCAGGCTAGGTCCTAAAAGGGAATGGTAAGCTATATCCTGGAAAATTCAACTAGACATATGTCTGGTTCCTACAGTAATCAAAATCGTCTATGTTTAAAACATATCCAGAATAAGGAAGGAAATATCTGGATTTCAGAGGTCTTGTTATGGGATTTTCTGAATTACTGGGTGAAAACAATTGAGAAAGTAGTCAGGTGGGAGCATACTCCTAAACTCCAGGTCCCAGAAATCCAGGGAGTCCCAAACCACAGGACACTTTGGGAGACCATATGAAAGCACATTGGACCACAATGGGCATGCAGTATAGGCATGTATGCCTATACATGCACATATACATTGAGGGACTTGCAAGGTTGGGCATTCATCTGGAATACTGAGCAGGGATGGGCGAACGCAGTTTGGATGTTTGGAGTTCGGACTGAACTCGGTCTGTTCGGATGTCCAAACCGAACGTCCGAACCAAACTCTCGAATGACTGAACAGTTCGGTTGTGTTCGGATGAGTTTGGATGACTTCGGGGGCAGGAAAAAGTCTTTTCAGAGGCAAATATTAGGTTTCGGTTTCGTTTCGGATTCGATAGCACTATTTTTGACTGTTCGGCCAAATTCGGCCTACCCGAACTCGGCTGAACTGAACCATCAAACCCGAACTCAGGTTTCAAACCAAACGACTGAACATCTGAACCGCATTCTGTTTGCCCACCCCTAATACTGAACCTGGACTGTCCAAATGCATACATCCATGGCCAGGGTTCTCATAGCCATACTATAAACCCCCTCTTGCAAGCCAAACAGACGTCCCTGCCGGGCCAGCATGCTGTGTGGGGACATGTGGAATTGAACAATAAGGAAGACCCACACACACTAGTGAAGGCATCAGAATGACCACCATCTGGAAATGAAGATGATCCACCCATGCCCATGGCCCTTCCTGGCCA
>QEPC01009827.1:100868-128454 GCA_003113815.1 Sphenodon punctatus | reverse complement strand
TTTCTAGATCCCTAAATTTGTTGCTGACTTCACTTGGATTTGATTTAAAATATTCAATTATTTCCCATTTGATTTCCTTTCCTCAGTAGAAAGGCCAGTAGTTGAGCCACTTTGTCGCACGGACAAAGAGTCACTCAAAGGCCACCAAACTCTTTCAATCAGCTGGATATTTTTAAGGTAATCCTGACACAAAGATCAAGGTGGTGTGAAATATTCTATTTCTGATACAGGTTGTTTTTTTCCTGTCTATAAAATTCTGTCTCCAGAGTTTTATTTGCATTTTTAACCAGAAAATGGGAAACCATCGATGTTCAGAAATCACCAAGGAGTTTATAATTTCTGTAGCACTTCAGTGCTCCACAGTCCTTTACAATTTAGTTTACCCTCACAACTGCTCTCTGAGATAGGTCATTATTTCTGGTACTCAGACTGAATGAAAATGTCAGGTATGTTATGGTACCTGAACCGGTTTTGGTACCTGAACCGGGTACCCAAAAATACTGAAATGTTGAAATACCAAAATACTGGGTGTCTTTAGACATAACAAAGATCAGGTGTCAAAACCCCTAAGCACGTGTTTGTCTATTATGTGTAAGCACCATAACAATCCCTACATCAATTTGGCCACCCACTGAACACGCGATGAACACCATTGCATCTCAAGGATAATTTGCGTGTTCTGACTGAAAACACATGGCCAGCGTTGTGTTTAATGATATCGCATGGTGTGTTAGCAGGTACAACACAGGGAATGAGATGGCAGCGCTTGCGTGCTGAGATCGGGTGGCGAGGAAATCACCGATTTGCCCCAAGATGGGTTGTGTCTAACCCAGCGCCAAATGGTGAACACAGAGTCAAGTCAGTGTTCATATCAAGGTCAAAATACACATTCAGACACCCGTTGACATTATGTCTAAAGACACCCCCTGATAAACCAGTATATCAAAATAGTTTTCATCCCAGTTTCGTCCTCGATTTTGGGAACTTTCTGGGTATTATTTTGGTTTTTCAGATCATTTTGGGTACTCAAAACCCAGTATCAACATTTGTGGTTGTTGTTTTTTGTGTATGGTTTTTTTGAGTACTTGAATGGTATTCGCGTACTGATTTGAATATATTCTTTTTGGTGCAAATATTCATTGGAATATTCATAGAGTTATCTGTAAATGCAAATAATGTTTTGAAATACAGAACGTTGCAATCCCTTTCAGCACCAATGCCAGCTGTTTGGCCAGGACTGTCACCAGTACTTTGTTTGGCTGCCAGGGAGCTGGGGAAAGTGACTTGTCCAGGATTCCAACTCCATATTTCTAGATGTGAGCCTGACACTCTATCCATTTAGCCAGTCTGGCTTCTTGGGAACGGTTTATCTATTATATATTGTCCTATAGAAACCCCAATCAAAGACTAGAGCCCCCTTGTGCTCGGCATTATACATATATTTTTATTCATTTTTTTCATTTATTTATTTTATACAAAATGTATACCCCACCCCTCCTGACATGCAACTCAGGGTGGCTCGCATCACAATAAAACATCCATAAAGAACCATAATATTACCACAGCTAAAAACAGTATAACACAAATAAACCCACAATCCCAGGAGTCCAACAAAATACTACCCAACAACCCAGCTACCCACCCTAATCCAGTCCCACCCTACCCATCTCCTCACCAAAAGTCTGAAGGAACAGCCAGTTCTTACAGTACTTTCTAAAAGAAGGGAGGGTCGGTGCTGTCCGAGCTTCTGATGGGGGAGCATTCCATAGCCGCGGTGCTGCCACTGAGAACACTCTCTCCATTGTGGCCCCCCGATATACATGGGGAATCTTGAGCACGGTGCTCCCAGTGGACTGTAAGGGCCAATCCAGGATCTGCGGAGTGAGGCGGTCCTGCAAGTATGTTATATGTAACCAAGTGGCACTTGACCAACAGAGTGATCTGAAAGCTTGCATACCTTCACCAACAGAAGAGGGTTGTGAGAAAGCTAAAATGGGTAGCACGTTTTCTACCCGTGGGTAATACCTACAATTTGGGGTAGTCTGTTGGGTACCCAGTTGGTACCCGAGTACCAAGTCAGGAATCCAATTAACCAAAATACTGGATATTACCACTACCGAGTTACCAATTTTCCATTTTATTGTGTGACTTTGATAACACAAAACCAGAAAACCAGTATGGAAAATGAGAAAGTTGGTATGGGAAAATAGAAATTTGGTACCAGAAGTTGGTAAATCAATACAAACAGTCAGTAAACTGGTACATCAGGCAGCCCATTGGGCACTAATCAAGTATCGATTAGTACTCCATGTTACCAGGTTGAACTGGATCCCATAACCGGATACTATACCTGTTTTTGCAGACATTCTTTTTAGCTCCTATGGTCCAATAAAAGATAGTAGCTGAATTACTTTGTTGCCATTGCTTACATTTGTAACCAACGTAGCAACCACCCTCTCTCTCTCAATTCCTATCAAAGCACCAGAGAAGAGATTTAAGATTGTTTACAGAAAAATGTTGATGGAGCATAATGTTTCAACGAATTACAAGTGTAATAAGCAGCAGAGACCAATGACTGCCCACTGAGTTATCATAGTCCTGTTTGTTTGATGGAGAAAACTGAATTGCAGAGATCAAATAACTTACCCAAGGTCACAAATGGGGACAGAAGAGCAGAGAATAGATCTGAAATATCCCAACTGCCATACTCATATACCCTACATGGGCACTGATATGGATCCAACTTTTTCAGGCATATTTTGAACAAATCTCAAACACAAACAGATGAAAACCAACGTGTTGGGCTGCTATTTCCCAGTATTTAGAAACTTAGTACATGTATAAGATTCCCAACCAAGAAGGAAAAATATATGATCAACCGGGATAAACAGGAGAATGTGTGACCTATGGAACCTAACCGTTTGCCTGTGGAAGGAATGATTGAGTGAGTCTTCACTTATAGCCTTAAACATCTCCAAGGCAAAGGACTAGGGCTGAAATGAGTACCTACAAAAACTAGGGGTTTACATTTCATTTTCGTTATTACAGTAATGAAAACAAAAATGTTGTTTTTGTTATTGTAATAACAAAAATGATAACAATAATAACGAAAATAACTACAAATTTTGTTTTTGTTATTTTAGTTATTTCCCACCATTTTCTAGTAATTTCCAGTAATTTCTGGCATTTTCCGGTAATTCCCAGTATTACTAATACCAGAAATTACCAAAAAATACAAATGATAACAGAAATTACCTGCAATTACCAAAAAATGACAGGAAATAACAAAAATGAAAATAAATAACAAAACCAGAAATAAATTTTTTAAAAATAACAAAAACCAATGCAACTGTAATAAGAAAAATGAAACAAAAATGGAAACAATTTTTTTTCTCTGCACACCCCTAACAAAAACAAGTACACTCGTCGAATTTTCACCACTCCAATCGACCTGAACATTTCAGGTCACCTGATTTGGGTACCTGATAACCCAGATGAGAATACTGACTTCTGGTCCTGAAATAGCAACTTCCAGTCCAGGAATTTTGACTTCCGGTTCTGATCTTTTGAGTTTCTGCCCCAGTTTACTGATCAGTAACCAGAAAATCGGTAACAGAAATTGTAGTCCATCAGGTACCTGACACAGTAGTCAAAAATGTAAGTATTACCAACAGGTACTAAATTAGGCACCTTTTTCACCTCTAAGACCCCACGCCATCTGTTAGTTGCAAAGTTTTTCTATAATCTTCGACCTAGTGTTCTGTACATGGGCCGTGCCTTTCTCTGTCCTCATTGACTAATGAGAATAATTGGTCCCTCTCCTTTCCAGGACATCCCTTTATGCGTTCACAGATATTTATCATGTCTCCCTCTAGCCTTTCCTTCCCAGACTGAACGTGCCCGGTTCTCTGTGTCTCTTCCTTTGTAATGTTCCTCAAGGTGGGGTAAGTGAAAGCACTTCAAGAGGGCATGAGTGGTTATTTTTAATGGCTGTAAAGGAGAGATGATCCTCTGGAAAAGACACTCACAAACTTCCATGTCCAATAATGGGGGGGAATATAAGCAGGAGTACAAATTATTGTTTTTTGCATATCTCAGTGGTATGTAATGCAGCTAAACCAAAAGGAACAAAGGGTAAAAAAAAAAACGTGCAGGTGGTGTGGTGGCTCCTGACTCGGGGTGCAAAACAGTGACCACCCCTCCCTGTCCCGGGAAGGGGCATCAAATGAATATGCCTACAGCCAGAGAGCTGTCCTGCCAGCCACATACCCTGAGTAAGGCAGGGAGCTCAACAGACATGTGGGCGACCAGCCCTGTCCTCATGATGGACAGCCATGGCAATCAGCCATGGTGCTTGGCCATAGTGTCCCCTGTCCTATGATGGGGATGGCGGGGCTGAACACATTGACCCATGTGGGCAGCCCTTAGTCTGGGCTGCTTCCTCTGAGATTTTCCAAGGACACAGCCCAGGATAGCTAGCTAGCTAACCACCAAGGGGAAGTCTTGGTCCAACATCTGGTGGTGTGTAAACACATGTGCTGGTTGATCCCGGGCCAAAGCAGGCAACAGTGGGGACACTTTTACATCTGTTTTTATCCAAAGATGCTTGAAGCTAATTAAGCTACAAAATGGCATCACAAAAGTAGGGCTGAATCAAATCTGCCTTTTTGTCTTTGCAAAGATTTTCTGAATTCCTAGAATGTCAGGGGTAGTGAATGCAGGGCACTTTCCTGTTGAACCACATACTGTGAATGCCGAATATGGTGTCATCCAGCACTGCACTGCCGTTTGTGTGTGTGCAGTATGTTGCAGACAGAGTCAATTCAGATCGCCAGGAAAAAAAACATGGATAGGATCACAGTACAGTCCATATTTGGTCAGACTAGAGGGGAGCAGACAGATCCATCAAAGATGGAAATAGTGGAAATAAATAAATAAATATCAACCTAAGTAGAGGGCCACACATGTAATCGTGTGTTATTGAAAGCTAAATTCTACCCTCTCCATATACATTGCTGATTCTACCTGATATTGTACTACGGTGAATAGTGATTAACAGTACTACATGTGCATGCAAAGGGTGCAATTAAGGACCCTCTGAACTTTGCCTGTAAGGGCCACTTTTAGTCGAGTAGCAGGATGGAGCGCGTTGAAGAACATGCTTCCTGAAAAGCCCTGAAGGGTTCATTTAGACAAACCAGAAGTGTCCGGCCACCATAGGACTCACGGTTTGGGCAGTCTTTTTGAACGTGCATTTTGCCTGTAAGGGCCACTTTTAGTCGAGTAGCAGGATGGAGCGTGTTGAAGAACATGCTTCCTGAAAAGCCCTGGAGGGTTCATTTAGACAAACCAGAAGTGTCCGGCCACCATAGGACTCACGGTTTGGGCAGTCTTTTTGAACGTGCATTTGGGAAGCCTCGATATCGGGGTTTCCCATATGCACCTTCAAAAAGACTGTGCAAACAGTAATTCTTATGGTGGCTGGCTACTTCTGATGTTTCTAAATGCACCCCACAGGGCTTTCCAGGAAGCACGGTCTTCAACGCATGGCATCCCACCATTCATGTAAAAGCGGCCTAAGCTGGACCTTTTTACACACACCTTAAAGTGCTGGTCTTTCAATCTTCTGGGTTTACAAATCCACAAGTAAGTTCCAGATGCATTCTTCACACACATATTGCCCTGAGGCAGTTCCTGGATGCATTCTTCACACAAACACTGCCCTGAGGCAGCCAAAAGTAGCCGCAGCTGTAGACGTGAGGGGCTGCCATGGAATCCAAGTGACCACAGCTGCCTGGAGCAAAGCAGTTTACCAGGAGAACTTTTTACACACTGTTCTGGGAGCAGTTCTATGCAGAAGTTCAAAGAGCCAGATGTTTAAGATCTGTGTGAGTGATTTAGACACACAGAATGCTCAGGATGTAATAGAAAACATGCAGGAGAAATGTGTGTGTAAAAACACTCGCTGTTGCATGTGTACATACATGTGTATATAAGTGGTGCAGGGAAGGGTAACAAAGATGATCGAGGTCATGGACATGTCTCCTCTATATAAGAAGAGGCTCACACTATGCTTAAGGAAGGATATGATAGAGGTCTACAAAATCAGGAGTGGGGTGGACCAAGTAATAGGGAGCTGTTGTTTACACTTTCTCAAAATGCTGTGACTAGGAGACAAGTGATGAAATTAATTCTCTTCTGATATAAAACAAGGAAATAGAAGTAGTTTGAGACATAACAGACAGCTTGCTTGTGGAACTCTTTGGGGTCCATCTAAGACTGAAACTTGGTCTTCCGTTTTCCTCAGAAAACCCTGAATTTTACAGTATTTGACTTGAGTTTCCAAGTTCCGTAGTTTCAAGGAATGGCCGCTGAAAATTTGGAATTTGGAAAATCCTTCGCCAAATACAGGGAAGGGGGCTGGAGGCCAGTTCTAGGCCCCTGATCCTCCTTCCCTGGCCCCTGATGGCCAGGGAAAGAATAGGCCAGCAGGGGCCAGAAAAGAGGGGGTGGGGGCCTAGCAGGGGCTCAGGGGTGGGGTGCTAAGGAGGTGGAGCCTAGTGGGGGATGAGGGGGTAGAGTACTCACCCTCTGGACAGTCCAGTAATGCATGGTTTCTCCGGACCAGGTAAGCTTTTAAAAGAGAAGAAAAAAAGGCTGGGCATGCTCAGCTTCCTCAGCTCATCCCCTCCCCATTCTCCATTGCCTCTGACCCCGTCCTCCACCCCCACCCTTGGAAACTACTCTGAATATTTTGCCGAGGGTCCTCAGACTACTTTGGGAACTGGAGCAATTAGCAGAGAATGGATCACGCCATTATGACCTGTTGTGTACTTCTCTGAAATAACCAAAGGTGGCCACCATTGGAGACAGGAGGCTGGGCTGAATGGACCATTGGTCTGACCTAGTATGACACATCTTATGTTCTTATAGCTCTATATATGGATATTAGTCAAGCTGATCATGAGATGAAACTAGACTTGAAATTTTGGTTACTGTTTTTTTCAAGTGCTCAAAATTGCCACACAAAAAAAACAAAAAACCAATACTGATTTTTTTTTCCAAAATCTGAGATGAAATTGGTAAGAAATAGTTATTTCATTGTACCAGTTTGTCAGTATTTTGACATTTTGGTGGTTTGGGTACCTGATCAAAAAGATGTTTGCGCAGTGATTAAGGTTGAAATGAGCAGCTAAACTGCTGCTTGGGAGACATTTCTCTTTATTAGGAACTGTTTAATTTCCTGAACATTTCCTGATACTGATGCGATTTCTCAGTTCTCGCAATACTGCAAGCTACCATCCCAATACACCGACTTTCTGCTTACCGTTTACTGTGTAACATGTACTTTTCATTTACCACTTATCCCATTGCCATGGGTAACCATTTTACTTCTGGGTTTATTGTTTCCACATTTCTGAGACAATCATTGTGCAACTAGCCTACCCCCTTCACCCCCACCCCCCATGCCCCTTAACCTTCACTCTATTGCCTTCAATCAGAATTGTTTTTCTATGTTATTCCCTTTGCTTTGACAAATCTGAAGCATGGTATTGCAGATGAGCAAAGTAATCTGTGTAACAGCTAATGAGCGACAAGGAAGTACATGGGAAAATGAAGTGCAAGAAATGCGGTATTGTTTCGGTATTACCCGTCAGGATTTGAAATGGATGGCAAACGGGTAAACGGCGAAGAGGTAAATGGGATCCTAGTAAGAAAAATATCAGTAAATCAAGAAATGACATATCAGTCAAGACATCATGATACCTGAGAGGTTCTCAATTTGTCCAAGATGGTATTGAGAACTGGGACTTTGATGAGATTTCTTGTTTTGGCAAAATCTCATTTCAGTCATACTACCCGAAATCTTTGGTTTGATTCAGGTTCCAGAAATTTGATGGGTATATATGTTTTTGTGGGTACTTGTTTCAGCTCTAGATGGGACCTCTGACTGTCAAGGGATAAGAGCAAATAGCAGGAAATAGATCTCTCCATTATAACCTCTATTGGGCCTTGTATTGTGACAATGACCAGTGCTGGAGACAAGACGTTGGAGCATTGGTCTGACCCATTGTGGCAGTGACTTTGTTCTTATACACACACTGTACTTTAGGACTAAATAAATTCCAGGATCCTACGTTGGTAAAGGATCATGAGAGAAAGACTAATGGGAGAAAAATAATTCCAGACAGAAATCCACTTAATTTTAATTTATCACCTGGGTGAACTGTCCTTATCCAGTCGGAAATGGAATTGCAGAGTTCAGCAAAGGCTATTGTGTCACATATTCTTGAGGTGCCAAAACGTCATAGAGTCAAACAGTGCCAGTCTGTGAGAGGGAAATGTGTACCAGGTGCAAGAGTGTGAGGGACCTTTTGGGCATAAAAGCTTGCTATGATGATTTCTACAAGCTTCTAAGATTGAGAAACCAGCTATAGGTGAGCTGGTTTCTTCTTTGAAGTGTGCTGCGTTTTGGGGCATCATTTATCTCCATTCTATAGATGAAGAAAATGAGACCCAGAGGCGTTCCTGAAATAATGGTGGTCATGTTAGCAGGTGAGTTATCTCATATATCCATGTTCCAGAAATGGCTACTGAAATGTTTCATCTGATCTCTTGTTGACTGCAATAATTTCCCTTCCACATGAATGCTGATAATGATAATTATTACTAACACAACATCTTTAGAGCTGAAACCAGTACTCACTAAAACAGGTATACCCATCAAATTTGTAATATTTGAATCAATCTGCCACTGACAGGTAATAATCAGTACCTAATTAGTGCCCAATGGGTTAACTAAAGCCCTCATTTACTCACTACTGGTCCTGAAATACCAACTTCTGGTACCAGTTTTTCGAGTTACCATCCCGATTTTTGCTATTTTCACATACTGATTTACTGATCGGTAAATGGTAAATAAGTATGAAAACTAGGGATGGGAATTTCAGATTCGGATAGAACAGAAACAACCCCAAAATAGCTGATTTGGTTCTATCCAAAAACTCCGTTCTTTTTTGGTTTCAGGTGATTCAATTCTTTTACATCGCTTTTTTTTAAATTCAGATATTTAACATTGCGGTTTGTTCCCATTGACTTCAACGGGGAAAAAATGCATGCCCAAAATCCAAATCTGAATCGAGATCCAAAATTACTAAAGAACTGAAACCAAAAAGTCCGAATCTGAAATTCCCCCTGGAGTCCCACCCCTAACGAAAACCCATGGAACTAACAAATAGCAGATTTAAAACAAATAAAATAAAGTATTTTTTTCCACTCAGTTCACAGTTAAGTTGTGGAATTTGTGGCCAAAAGACGTGGTCAAGGTCAGTAGTAAATACTTAGCCAGGTTTTAAAAAGGATTGGACATGTTTCTGGAGGAGAATCGGTCCATTAGCAGCTATTATCCGGGTAGATTTGGAGGAACATAACCTTTTACTGTTGGGTTCTGAGAGTGAACAACAGGATCACCCCATTGTGGCCTGCTGGGTACTTCTCCCAAGCAACCAATACTGGCCACTGTCAGAGATAGGTGCTGGGCTTGATGAACCATTGGTCTGACCCAGCATGGCATTACTTATGTTCTTATGTTAGTACATCAACAATAACAAAAAATAATTTCCCTGGTAATTGGAACCCAATTGGTCTTCAGACACCCCGCTGGGGTCTTCAGGCACCACTGTTCCCAAAATTGTGGGTATCACCCATGGGTGATACATGAGGTACCCATTTGAGCTCTAATCATCATCTGCATCTTCTGCTGTGTTTGTGTTAATTTGACTCTTTGCTATTGACTCAAATGAAGACTGGACAGTATTCCCTGTTGATTATTATATCTGAAATCCCAAAGGTCTGTCTCAATTCTTAACCTCCAAGGGAAATCTGCCTATGGTTTGAAAGATGATTCTTTCACCTGCCGCTTGATAAGGCCTGGCTTTATCAAATGTGGGTCATGAACAAAATAATTATGATATGGAAGTAGTTTAGAAGTTTTCAGGATTCCCAAGACCTGGGAAATGCCTTTTCTTTCTAGAAGACTGAATTTAATGAAATGCAAATATTCTAGGCTGATAATCCTGGAGAATGAAGTCCTACTTGAACAGAAAGTGATGGTTTGGGTAAGAATGACCGGTGGGTACAATCCTACGTATTGTGTGAACACAGATGGCATGTATGCGTGCACAGATGACACATATGCATGCAACACTGCACAACATTGTGCAGCAATGGCGCGTAAATAAAAGGCGCACACCGAATCCAGAGGGCCCCCAGCAGTACATTCCAATTCACACGCAGTGGTCACAGGGTCCGCAACACAAGTGGCCACAGGTTGCGCACACCTGTTCCATCCTTTGGGCTGTGGAGTGTGTGGGCGCAGGGAGGTGTGGTCAACCCAGGTTGCACACTTAGCGCACACAACTATGCGGCGCACGCTATGTTCCCAGTTCCCGTATGCCCCGCCGTGTGGTGAAGTCCACTGCGGGGCTTTGAGCAGAAGGCACTAGCGCCAGACCTGTGCAGCCACTGGGGGAAGGATGGATAGCGGGTGGATGGGGGGGGTTAGTGCCAGATGTCCACTTCTGTGGCCAAGGTTTCAGCCCACACTGGGTCGTGGCAGGATGTCTGACAGCGACCTGCCTGCTTGGCTTCCCTGCGGGGGGGGGGGGGAGAGGGGGAGTAGGTGGGATTTGTGACCCTCTACCCTGCTCTTTGCACTGGCCCTAATGTGTAGTGGCAGCAATTGCCTACCTTGGGGCATGTGGGGTTTAGACCCTCTGCAGCTCATGTGGATGCACCCTTTGAGAAAGACTGCGAGGATGCTTCATTAGCGGACAAAGCAAATGTGCCACAGCTGTTACATTCTGCATACACAAGGGTTCTCTAAAAAAAAAAGTTAGCAAACCTCTCAGTTTGAAGAAAAAAGCTAGTGAAGTTACTGCATTTCGTCCTTAATATCTTTTCAAAGGTAGACTTTGATATACACCACAAAGTTATACAACGTGTTCAGTTAAGAAGTTTTTAGGGGGCAGTTCTACTTTCTGCTCATTTTTCAAACTGTCACTTTGATGAGCTCCGAAGGGAGGGTGATATCTGCACGCAGAAAGTCATCTACCTTTATAATAGGCCACTACCCATTTCAGTTTTCGTTTTCTGTAACTCTGAACCCCTCCAATCCCCTCAATACCATTCTCAGTGCCTTTAATGGCAGAGGATTGTGACCTGAGTGAGAGAGGTTGGGTGTATTATGGTATTTGATTTAACTTGGGCAGAGTTGATTTAATGAGGGTAGAGTTGATTTAACAGCAAAGATCAGTGGGAGACCCAAAAAACAGAAGTGTGACTTTGGGATGTTTTATTCCATTGCTCATTGGCAATTTTTGGTTGCATGACCATTGCCCATGATTAATATGTATTGAGACCAACTGTAAAATTAATTTACAGGAACCCTTTCCACTATCTCTGTTGTATGCGGAAAGCAACACAATCGCCACATCCTTTTTGGTTTTGTTTTTGTTTTGTTTTTTGCCCGTTTAGTTTGGCCTTTTTTTCTTTTCTTTGATGTGTAATAATGAGCCAGAAACAGGGGAAATGTCTTTAATCAATTGCAGAAACTTCTAGCACTATCTGAAACACACGTATCTCCAAGCACTTTATCACTGTCTCCTTCCAGTGTTCATAATTCTGATGTATCTGGTGTTCCGATGTCATGTCATTCCATTACATTAAACAATATAACATAACAACGTAGCACGATGCAATGATGAAATGCCACCTTTCTGTGGAAAACGGAAAGAGATAATACACTTTTTTATTTCCTGCTGGAGAAGATGTTATTAGTACATACAGTTCCTTTCTGTGGCTATATTAAGTGAGGATAGATAGACAGATAAATAGATAGATAGAGCTGAAATGGATAATAGGGGTATGCAATTTCATATTTTATAATTATGAAAAAGAATGGAGCCCTATTCATTTTGTAACTAAGGTAACAAAAATAAATGAATAAGCAAACAACACTTGTTTGATTTAATTTGGTTTCATTTTTTATGTTTTTAATGTTATTAAAAATATATATTTTTTTAAAATTAACAAACACCGTGCATGTCCAAAATGGTCATCAGGTCCATTCTGCACAGGTGTATCCCTATCCAGTCCCCAAATGGCACTGTCAGCATTGGTGCCATTTTGGAAAGGGGTCATGTATGCGGGGTATGCAAGGTCAGATTAATTGGCTTTGCACCAGCTCTGAATCCTCTGCAGGATTGCTGCCAAACACACGTGGGTTGAAATTTCCACGTTAACAAACCCTGCGCCTGATTTGCCTCCTGGAGATTTTCCTGGAGGCAAATAGGGTGCATTTTGTAAAGTGGGGAAGCACCCTAACATCTTCATTTCTGGAAGAAGACTAGATTCCAGGCTCAAAAGTGCTAATATTCACTTCCATGGGCTTCTTGTCCCCAAGAGCTTACAATGCAAGTATAAACAGAAGGCCTTTTCAAACGGGCCAGGAGGAGGTGTGGTGCGGGGGGATGGGTGTGTGCCATCAGTGCGGCCCATCACCCGGACGCACACCTATCTCCATCCACCTCCACTGATCTCCACGCATGGAGGCACCTCCATTTTGTCCAATGCCTCTGTGCATGGGGGATCGGTGGAGCTGGGTGGAGTGCAGGAGCATGCACCCCCCTCACTGGCTCACATGGATGCCCCCCCCGACCCCTCAGTCGCACATGTGGGCGGGGGGGGGGGACGTCTCATGTGAAAAGGGCCAGAGTGAAAGTTGGTGACTTCAACAGACAGATTGGAAGAGAAGACCAGAGGTTCCCTAAAAGTTGGTTGGGGACCCCAGAGGACTCATGCTATCTGTGGATGCAGCAAGACCCTAATTGTCACTTCATATCATTTGTGCATGCTGTCTGGATTCACGTTATACTGGTTGCTAAGGCAGTAGCATAGCTGCGTTTAAACAAGGACTGGATAAGTACTTGCAGGATAGGTTCACAAATTACTATTAGTCAAGTAGGACTGGGGAAGTGACCTGGGACTGTCAGGAGCTGTGAATGAACAGCAGGAAATAGATCACTCCATTATGACCGGTGTTGGGTACTTCTTTAAAGCGACTGAGGACAGCCACTGTTGGAGACAGTATGCTGGGCTCAATAGACCTTTGGACGGACTCATTATGGCACGGCTTATGTTCTTATGTCTCAAATTAGGTTCACGTGAGCAAAAAATTGTGAAACGCTGGAGCAGAAGATGATAAGAGCTGAAATAGTTAGTGGATTTTATATTTGTGGATATTACTTTTGTTTTCAGATAATGCTCCAAAATGGATTTCATATTCGCAACCAAAATGGATACTCACATATCTGCTTATTCATTTATTTGCCTTTGCGATACTTCATTTATTTTGGTATTTTGTCGACTTCATTTTTGCTATTATGCATGTACAATCATGCCAACGTGAAATAACAAAAATAGCTAAATGAAATATCAAAATAGCCAAAATAACTGGAAATATTAGAAGAGGCTATCCAGCAAAGCAAGACCAAATATCTGCTTTGGTATCTGAATCAAAGTCGAAGACATTGCCAGATATAGTATTCACTGTGTATATTTGTTTCTCCTTTAATGATTCTGGCTTGTGTAATAAGCCGTGATCCCTAGGAATCCCTGCGGAATCACATTCACATGAAGGTAATATTAACTAGTTTCTAACGGAAATAAGTTTCAAGTGCAACTAACATATATTGTATTTTGATTTCATTGCAGACTCATATGGTTCAAACCTTCTTCTTTTTTCTTTTTAACTTTGCTGAAAAATGATGCTTATTGTTAAATGTTTTTATATTCCTTTTGGAGCCAGGAGTATCCTAGGTACATCTGTTTCTCAAGGAAATGTACTCAGAGATGATAAATCCAGGGCTCAGAAGGGTCGGCTTTTATTTCCTGTTACTAATTTATCCCTTCAAGGGATGACAGCAAATTGCATGCTGTAGAAAATAAAACCACTTTATATGTGATGTATTTCTGGAGCGCGTTGAGATGGGTTTGGGCCAAGTTGAAGATACAGTGACCTTTCAATCTGCCGTTATCACCAGGGATCTAAGTTCCAACCCCAGGTGAAATTATGGTCTCCTAAAGTCAATGGCAAGATTCCCATCGATTTAGTTGGAGCCAGGATTTCACCCCTTGAATTTAATACCTTCCTTCTGGATTGGAAGGAATTGAAGGGCACTTATTAATGGCTTTTTGATTCTACACCTTGGGTGCCATCATAAACTAAATAAGGGCACGTCAGTAAACTGGAAGGAATTAAAATGTGAATTACTGATTGAAGGAGGAAGTGATTGATTCATATTGGGCATAAGTAATCTTCCCATTAAAACTTTGGCATGCCCATTCTTTGGAAAGACAGTCGGACTCAGTGTCATCCAAGATTGCTTGCAATGCCACACTAGGAGTGCTTTTTCATGTGCCAGATGTCAATCACTCACGGGACTACATCTTTCCAAAAGATTTTTGAATGGAATGAATTTAATTATATGTGCATGCTAAATGCAAGTTTGCTACATCAACAACAGCAGCAACTGATTTGAGCAATCTCTGCTCTAGGTCAACTTTATGAGTGCCAATCACGCACATTTTGACATTTTGATTTCTTTTTACTGCACATGACCACACCTTTAAAGATCATGGGCTCGAGCCCTATTTGTTCTCACACTGTACAACCACCAGCAACCTCCTCCAGTTCTGGGAGAAGTATGTGCCAGTCCCTAACAGATAGCAGGGATGGGCTCCGTGGCTGCCTTCTCCTGTGGCTGTGGCCTGATCTCCGAGACATCACCCAGCACCCCGGGTGCTGCTGTCCTTCATGGTCCGGTTTTGGTCCCTCCTGTGCCTGTGGCCCCCCACACCCCTTGGGTGACTCTGTGACCATAGGGTTCTGCGGCCCTGGCCCGGACTACGCCTCCTGGAATCCTCCCGGGGTGTGTGTGTGTTTGACTGCCTGCACTGCTCCTCAGCTCCGGCTCGCCTCCATCATATCCGTTGCACCCTTGCCGGCACATGTGGTCCCTGTCTGCCTCCTGGACCATTCCCGGGCCACTCCCTGCCTGTGTGGCCTCCCCCGATGCCTGTGCTGTGCCCCTGGGGGTCCCCCCATGCCTGGGCTGCCTGTGTAGCTGTGGGGTTGCCCGTGAAGCCTGTGATGTTGTGGGGGTTCTGGCTGCTGTTTCCCATGTCCTGCCCTGCCCCTGGGGAACTCCCCCCCGCTTCCCTGGCCCCGGGTCCCCCCTCCACCGCTGGGCCCATTGTGCCATGTGTGTTGTTCATCCCGCTGTGTTCCCCCTTCCCATCCTTTCCCATGTGGGTGTGTATGCACCCGGGCGTGTGTTTGTGCTGTGTGTTCCGCTATGACCTCGTTGTCTCTGTGCCTGTTGTGTGTGCCACCTCAGTGGCTCTTCTCCCTCCTCCCCCTCCCTTCCTGTTTCCCTTGTGTGAGCATTTCCTTTTGGCTCTTAGGGCTTCGTTTGCCCTCTGTCAGCCATGCCTGCCTCCCGCCCCTCCCCGGTGCCTTCTGGGTGTTTTGACCACGGCCGGGAATTGGCGTCATGTCTGTTGCACTGCCCAGGGCTGTGGTCTGTCAGGCCGATTCCCTGCCATGATCTCGCTCCCATCACATTTGTTTGGGGCCTTCCTAGACCATGGGGGGTGGTTGTTCAGCTCGCCACTGCTGGGAATCCACTGTGGTGATTCGGGAGCCCATAACGTCTGAAACCACCTCATGGTTCTGGAAGTGAGGCCAGCCTCACCTTCAGAACTGTGGTTAGCTCTGAACCCTGCTAGAAATTCACCGTGGTCAACATCTGGTGGGGCTCAAACAGACGTGCCACCCATCACAGCCACCACACTAGATCCATTGTGATTCAGTATGGTTGACTGTGGTGGCGTCACGTCGGAAATTACACAATGACTAAATCTACCATACCCTTTAGACCTGAGATCACGTTGTTGGGACTGTTTCCAGATGCTCCTGCTCCAGCTTTTCAGTGACATGTTAACTCCTGTGCTATTTTTCTCCTAGCGGCAATAAATATTATAGCTCAACAGTGAAAATTAATTAATTAATTAATTAATTTATTTATTTATTTTTCTACCTCGCACCCTCTTCTCACAGAGCCGCTTGGGGCAGCTTACAAGACATATCAACAATAATAATAAAACAAACACATAATATACAATTTAAAATTCATTAAAATGCTAAAAATATACTAAAATGTTCCAGAGTGTTAACTGAAGGGGATTGGATACAGAGAATCTGTTTCCATTTTACTATGGAAAAATTGGCTTTACATTTCCAGGAAAATGAAATGGAAATGGAAGATTTTGTAGCCAAATGGCTGCCGTGCCTTAACATAATTCATGCCACAGATCTCCCAACTAATGAATAAGCTTATCTATTTGATGATTATATTTAACTTGTTCAGTAAGACTATAGGAATTCTATTCTTAGATTTCTATTCACACATTTATTTATTTGCTTTAGATGACAATTTTTATTGTGTATAACAGATTCATTTTTTTTTTAAAAAAAAAATTCAATGCAAAAAAACAAAAACCGAAATGAGAATCAAAATTTTGGATAAAACCAAAACAGCCATTTCTGGGTCATTTTGGGTCATTTCAGGTGCCGCTGGACATTCCAGTTCCCCCTACTCTGCAAACCCTCTGGTTTGAACAAAGGCTGGATGGTAGCTAAGGAAATAGGGTCCAGCATCCTTTGGTCACGCAGGTGTGCAACACTGGCGTTCTCCTGGATCCTTTCCTGAACCTGGAACATCATGTTGTGGTGGTGGCCAGGAGTGCTTTTCCATTAAAACGAGAATGCAAAGTATTCTTGTGAGAATGCACAAGATCCTTGCAGTCCCGGGTGAGATATCGCAAGATCACGCTATGATTTTGGAGAATCTCGTGAGGTCCTTGAAAACCCCCCAAATGCCATCTGCATGTGCAAAATGGCCTCTGCACCCATTCTGAGAATGCGCAGGACTGACCAACCAATTTGCACATGTGCAGAGCATTTTTTGAGGTGTCTCAAACATCTCGCATGATTTTCAAAAAACGCCAAACACTCTGTGCATACACAAAATGGCTGTTTCAGCCATTCTCCACACGGACACCTCTGGTGGCCATTTTGCACATTTGCAGAATGCTTTGGGGGGCCTTTTTGTAGTACTTAAGAATCTCGCTGAGAATGGTGGTGAGACCACTGGTTATCGTTAAATTCTCGAGTCAGAGAATCTCACAGAGAAGCCCATTCTTGGCGAGATTTACTTCATCTGGTGAGAAGGCTGTGACCCTTTCTTTCAAACTTGGACACCCTCATCCATGCCTTCACAATCCTGAGACTAGACGATGACCATGTGCTCTAAGCGGGGCTGCCCTTGAAGACGGTCCGGGGGCTGTAGCAAGTGCAGAATGTGTCTGCTAGAGGTGTGCACTGGGGGCCCATGTCATTTTCATTTTCATTTTCATTTAAATTTGTTGTTTTCGTTTTCATAAATATCAAATTGTCATTTTCGTTTTTGCTTTTGTTTTTGTTTTCCGTGGTTTCAATGGAAAACACATTTTTGGCTGCAACACTTTTGTTTTTCATTATATTTTACTTAAACCTGGAAGGATTCTACCTCCAGTGGAAGGCATTAAATGTACCAACTTCCAAAAATATTGGATAAATGAATCCAATTTTATAAGAAGTTGAATTATTTTATTTAGCAAAAAATCTTCATATACATTCTTAGCTGTAACTTCTTTGCCTCACATTTAATGTAGATAAAACTTGTCAGGCTTATATCTCTTCATATATTTACTATCTCTGCCATCCTTCAGAAGGATTGGAGAAAGGGTACTTGTGGTATAAGTAATTAAATTATACATGTATGTCTGGCTGTAACATCTATGTAATACTACCAGTGTACATGAAATTTGGCAGGGCTGTATATCACACTTTCACAATCATCCACCAAATATCAGAAAGATGTGATAAAGGCTCCCAATTTGATATGCCTTCACAGCATATGCAGAGAAGGAGCATATGCCAGGGATTCTCTTACATGTCACTGCGGTATAAGATCAGTTTGTAATGCCAATTGGCCTGTAGAAATGTCAACCAAATATCCTCATTCTGTGCTGTGACCATCCCAACATCTCTCCACCATTTGTTACTGGGAAGTCAGAAACATCTGTTTAGGAAAGCGCCAATAGAGATTCTCTAATGTCCTCTGTCACAGTGCTGCAGGATGTGATTGTGATGATAATTGGACAGCCTGGATGTGCAAAATATGTCTCCTGATTTCTGGGATGCTTTGCCCAAAGTCCCAGTTGTGTCCCTTTTTATTATTATTATTATTATTATTAACAAACATTTATATAGCACCAGCAGTGTACCTGGCACTTTACAAAGTAATAAAATAGACATGGTCCCTGCCCCTAGGGCTTACAATCTGAGAGACAGGAGCTGGGGGAGAGACTTAGGAAGGGGAACAGAGGGAGAGACAAGGGGTCTAACATTCATGAAGATGCGAGGTCTCAAGTGCACGTACTTGGCTTGGTTACGATGAGAATGACAGCAGGCAGGTCCATGTTGCAAGGATAAGGGTAAACCGATCGTAGGTATAGGAATAGTGGCTCAGCAGGATAAAGAGTCAGACAGAGCAGAGCGAAAGAGGTGAGTTTTAAGGAGAGATTTGAAGGTATGAAGGGAGGGGGCAAGGCGGATGTGGACAGGGAGGGAGTTCCAGGCATGGGGGGCAGCAAGTGAGAAGGGACGAAGGCGCTTAGGGGAGCAGGGAAGGCGTGGAAGGGTGAGAGAAGGGACAGAGGAGGAGCGAAGTGCACGGGCTGGAGTATGGAGGGCGATAAGTGCAGAGAGGTAGGGGGGAGCAAGGTTGTGAAGAGCTTTATAGGTGAAGACTAGGAGCTTGTGCAGGATTCGTTCAGGAAGGGGAAGCCAGTGAAGCGAAGAGAGGAGGGGCTGCACATGGTCGAAGCGACTGGCGAGGTAGATGACCCTGGCAGCAGAGTTTTGGACAGAGATGAGGGGAGAAAGGTGAGACCGGGGAAGGCCAGTGAGAAGGAGGTTACAGTAATCGAGGCGAGAGATGACCAGAGCATGAACAAGAGTTTTGGCAGACGAGACAGAGAGAAAAGGGCGAATCTTAGCAATGTTATGGAGGGAGAAGCGACAGGATTTAGCAACAGAGTCAATGTAGGGTTTAAAAGAAAGGGCTGAGTCAAAGATGAAGCCTAGGCTACGGGCTTGGGGGACAGGCAGGATGGTGACTCCATCAATAGTTATTGACAGTGAGGAAGGAGAGGAAGGATGAGGGGGGAAGATAAGGAGTTCAGTTTTAGCCATGTTGAGTTTGAGTTGACGTTGAGACATCCAGGTAGAGATGTCAGAGAGACAGTTGATGAGACGAGCTTGAACAGAGGGAGAGAGAGAGGGAGTAGAGAGATAGAGTTGAGTGTCATCAGCATAGAGGTGGTATTGGAAGCCATGGGAGGCAATGAGTTTGCCTAAGGATGAGGTATAGATCGAGAAGAGGAGAGGGCCAAGAACAGAGCCTTGAGGAACACCAACTGAGAGGGGGAAGGAGGAGGAGGCGGAGTTGGAGAGAGACACATTAAAGGAGCGGTCAGAGAGGTAGGAGGAGAACCAGTTATGGACAGAGCCACAAAAGCCAAGGGAGTGAAGGGAATCCAGCAAGAGTGAGTGGTCAACAGTATCGAAGGCAGCAGAGAGATCAAGGAGGACAAGAATGGAATAGAGACGTTTAGATTTAGCCACCAGAAGATCGTTGGTGATCTTAGCGAGAGCAGTTTCAGTAGAATGAAGGGGGCGGAAGCCAGATTGGAGGGGGTCAAGGGAGGAGTTGGAGGATAGGAAGTCAAGGCAGCGGGAGTAGACAACACGTTCAAGCAGCTTGGAAGCAAAAGGAAGGAGTGAGACAGGACGATAGCTAGAAGGGTCAGAGGGGTCAAGAGTGGACTTTTTGAGAATAGGAGAGACTGTGGCATGTTTGAAGGCAGAAGGGAAAGAGCCAGTAGAGAGGGAGAGGTTGATGATGTGCAGGAAGGAAGGGGCGACAGTGGGAGTAATGGAGGTGAGGAGGCGGGAAGGAATGGGATCAAGGGGGCAAGTGGAAGGGTTGGAGGAGGAGAGCAGAGAGGAGATTTCCTTAAGGGAGGCAGGGGAGAAGGAGGACATGAGAGAAGGAGGGGGAGGAGGGAGAGGGGTGGGAGTGGGAAGAGAGGAGTGGGAAGCGATGTCGAGGCGGATCTTGTCTATCTTGGAGGTGAAGAAGGAGGCAAGATCCTGAGCAGAAAGGGAAGAAGGAGGGGGAGGACAGGGAGGCTTGAGGAGGGAGTCAAAGGTAGAGAACAGGCGGCGAGGGTCCCGAGAACAGGACTCAATGCGGGAGGCATAGTAGTGTTGTCTAGCAAGGGAGATAGCAGAAGTAAGGGTGGAGAGACAGAATTTGAAGTGAAGGAAGTCAGCGTGAGAATGGGATTTGCGCCAGAGTCGTTCAGCAGCACGAGTGCAAGAACGGAGGTGGCGGATACTAGGGGTGAGCCAAGGACGGGGGTTGTGGGAGAAGGCAGGGCGGGAAGAGAGAGGGGCATGGGAGTCAAGTGTGGAGGAGAGAGAGGCGTTGAGAGCAGAGACAGCGGAGTCAGGGGAGGAGGAAGAGAAGACTGTAGGAAGAAGGGGAGAGAGAGAGGAGGCAAAGTCCAGGGGATCAATAGCTTGAAGGTCACGGAAGGGGCGTAGAGAAGGGGAAGAGGAGGGGGGACAGTGGGAAATGTTGAAAGAGGCAAGGAAGTGGTCTGATATAGGATGAGGATCGAAGGAGAGATCAGCGACAGAGCAGTTTCTAGAGAGGACAAGATCAAGAGAATGGCCATTAGTATGGGTGGGGGAGTTGGTCCAAAGGTGGAGGTTGAAGGAGGAGGCTAGGGAGAGGAAGCGAGAGACTGAGGGCTGAGATGGGTCATCAACATGAATGTTGAAGTCACCAAGGATGAGAGTGGGGATATCAACAGAGAGGAAGAAAGTGAGCCAGGACTCAAAGTCAGAAAGAAAGGAAGAGAGAGGACCAGGGGGACGGTAGATGACAGCAACACGTAGATGGAGGGGGGAGTAGAGGCGCACGGAGTGAGCCTCAAAGGTATGGAAGGAGAGAGAGGGGGGAGGAGAAATTGGTTGGAACTGACAGGATTTAGCAAGAAGGAGGCCCACCCCACCACCCCGTCCTTCAGGGCGGGGTTGGTGAGAGAAGGAGAGACCCCCACAGGAGAGGGTAGCAGGCGTGACAGAGTCCGAGGGAGTGATCCAAGTTTCAATAAGGGCAAGGAGCTGGAGGGAGCGAGAGAGGAAAAGATCATGGATATAGGGAGCTTTACTGATAGATGAGCAACAGTTCCAGAGGGAGCAGAAAAATGGTAGTTGATGAGGGGGGAGGCAAGGAATAGGGATAAGATTGGGAGAAGGGGTTTCTATTCCTACCTGAGGACCGCACCCTATGACCACCTCAAAGTCACTACCGATTGGTCCCGTAAAGCTGGAAGCATGTAGTAATTAGCCAGTGAATGTGTCTGTCAGTCTTTTGGGTTGCTCCACATCCTCCCTCCTACACCCTCTCTCCCCCTGCCATGCAGGGTGCCTGCCTCTGACTGACACTGCATGTGCTGCTATTTATCGGAATAATGGTCTTCAAGGGGACAACTTTAATTGCTTATAAAATTGGGTCCCTTTATCAAATTTTCCTGTAGTTTGTCAGAGATGACAGGGAAGGTATGTGATTCGTTCCTGCCAAATGTCTTGTAAACACTAGAATATAAAAAATGTTACAGCTGGAAATGTATTTTCAAGTTAATGTCTTATACCATCATGACCCTTTATCCAATCATTCTGAAAATTGGCAGGAGTATTGAGCTTATGGAGGGACATAATATTCACAGATTCCATCCAAATGAGATGGAAGATAAAGAAGTTGTAGCCATGAATGTGTATGGAGCTTTTCTTAAAGTCACAACATTCAATTGCTTCTAAAATTGGTTCCCTTTACCTAATTGTTTCAAAGATTGGTATATATAATGTCCTCTGTTGGGGGTAAAACCTCCCCAGGTGTCATCAGAATTGAATAAGAAACAAAAAAGTTATAGCCATAAATACATTTTTCAATGTTTTCCCTTTATTTTAAAAAATGTCATTTTTGTTTCTATTTTCATTATTATTATTTGTCTTTTTCATTATTGCAATAACAAGAATGAAAATGACAATTTTCATTATCGTTACTGTAATAACGAAAACGACATGCACACCCCTAGTGCCTTCTTGCCTTCAGATTGAGTTAGGTCACTGAGAGCACATTACACCAGTGCTCCAGAGCCTACACTGGCTTGCAATAGTATTCCAGAACAATTCAAGGTGCTTGTTTTGACCTATAGAATCAAATGACTTTCAGCCCTATATATGTAAAAGACTGCTTTCTCCATTATGTACCACCATGATCCCTAAGGTCAACCAGGGCCATCATCTTTCATGTGCAATTACTCCACTAAGAGTTGTGTTTATTTGACTCATAATTGTCCTTGTTTTGCTGTTGACCATGGCGAAAGCTAGTGCCTTAATAAATTTACTTACTTATTCCACTAAGTAAATATTGCAAGAGATTGCAGCAAAGCATTTGAAGTCACAGCCCTGTACTACCTTCTCCTGGAGGTTCACCACAGCCTAAACGTGAGCATTTTCTGGAAGCAAACTCTATTTATTTGAGCAAGCATTTGGTAACTGGGGATAGGACATGGGGTGCTGTTTTTAAAGGGGATTCTTTTATAGAGAGCTTAAGTTTTAAATCAGGTTTTATTTTATCCATTTCAGTTAATAATGCTCTGTTATCCACCTTGAGTCTTCAGAGAAAGTTAGGCTACGGACAAAGCAGCAAACATATCAATACATATACCAATTCATTGCACACCTTATGTAATAGTGAGGCAGTCCCAGCCCTAAGTGACTGCAGGACCCCAGACTCATAGTGTGAACGCCACTTCCTGTGGCGACTAGTCAAATTGGTCAGGGGATAAGACCTCTGACTGTCTAGTGCTGGGAGTGAAATTTGGGGACGGATAACTACATTTATGGCTTGTGTTGCATGCTTCTAAGAAGCAACTGAAGCTGGCCATTGTCAGAGACAGGATGCTGGGCTAGATGGATCATTGATATTGGTACCCAGTATTAGTTTCGCCCCAAAAGGTCCATAGTAGAGCGAAAACAAGTCCCCACCAAAATGAACACACCCATCAAATTCGAATGGTTCAATCCAAAATGAATGAACTGAGTAACAAACACTCCCTGTCCGATCTCCAGTTGGTTACCCGTTTTTGTGGTTTTGGATCATTCCATTCATTAGTTCTGGTCATTCCCAGTTTTTACCACCCATTTTCCACCAGTCATTTCCACGGTTCCTGTCGAACAGACCAGAGCTAAATGAACTGAAACTGCAAAACAAAATTAGCTGCTCAAACATTTTGAAGAATGTTGTTCAGGTCAGTTAGACCTTGTTTGAAACGGGGAGAGGGAACCATGAGAAGTTATTCTGCTGCTCATTTCACCTTTACTACGTGCAGACTCAAATTGTTAAAACAACAGTGGTACTTAAATAGGGAGATATGCCTCCTCGTGTAAATCCCATTGATTTACCTTGAGCATTGTCCCCTGTTTAGGAAATAGAGAGTCATTAGGGCTGCCCGAGAAGCTGGTCCGGAGGCTGCAGCTGGTGCAGAATTCCACGGCTAGGGATGTGCGAAAGTGGTTTGGAAGTTCAGGGTTCGGTCCGAACTTGGGGTGTTCGGCCCATTTGCAAAAACCCTGAATCTGAACCCCCCCCCCCGCCTGAACCGGCCAAACAAAGTTCGGGTTCTGAACCCATTCGGGCGGGGGTAGGACGCGAGCCCAGTTTTCCCTCCTCCCCTCCAGGCTGCGCAGGTNTGGTCCCTGTCTGCCTCCTGGACCATTCCCGGGCCACTCCCTGCCTGTGTGGCCTCCCCCGATGCCTGTGCTGTGCCCCTGGGGGTCCCCCCATGCCTGGGCTGCCTGTGTAGCTGTGGGGTTGCCCGTGAAGCCTGTGATGTTGTGGGGGTTCTGGCTGCTGTTTCCCATGTCCTGCCCTGCCCCTGGGGAACTCCCCCCCGCTTCCCTGGCCCCGGGTCCCCCCTCCACCGCTGGGCCCATTGTGCCATGTGTGTTGTTCATCCCGCTGTGTTCCCCCTTCCCATCCTTTCCCATGTGGGTGTGTATGCACCCGGGCGTGTGTTTGTGCTGTGTGTTCCGCTATGACCTCGTTGTCTCTGTGCCTGTTGTGTGTGCCACCTCAGTGGCTCTTCTCCCTCCTCCCCCTCCCTTCCTGTTTCCCTTGTGTGAGCATTTCCTTTTGGCTCTTAGGGCTTCGTTTGCCCTCTGTCAGCCATGCCTGCCTCCCGCCCCTCCCCGGTGCCTTCTGGGTGTTTTGACCACGGCCGGGAATTGGCGTCATGTCTGTTGCACTGCCCAGGGCTGTGGTCTGTCAGGCCGATTCCCTGCCATGATCTCGCTCCCATCACATTTGTTTGGGGCCTTCCTGGACCATGGGGGGTGGTTGTTCAGCTCGCCACTGCTGGGAATCCACTGTGGTGATTCGGGAGCCCATAACGTCTGAAACCACCTCATGGTTCTGGAAGTGAGGCCAGCCTCACCTTCAGAACTGTGGTTAGCTCTGAACCCTGCTAGAAATTCACCGTGGTCAACATCTGGTGGGGCTCAAACAGACGTGCCACCCATCACAGCCACCACACTAGATCCATTGTGATTCAGTATGGTTGACTGTGGTGGCGTCACGTCGGAAATTACACAATGACTAAATCTACCATACCCTTTAGACCTGAGATCACGTTGTTGGGACTGTTTCCAGATGCTCCTGCTCCAGCTTTTCAGTGACATGTTAACTCCTGTGCTATTTTTCTCCTAGCGGCAATAAATATTATAGCTCAACAGTGAAAATTAATTAATTAATTAATTAATTTATTTATTTATTTTTCTACCTCGCACCCTCTTCTCACAGAGCCGCTTGGGGCAGCTTACAAGACATATCAACAATAATAATAAAACAAACACATAATATACAATTTAAAATTCATTAAAATGCTAAAAATATACTAAAATGTTCCAGAGTGTTAACTGAAGGGGATTGGATACAGAGAATCTGTTTCCATTTTACTATGGAAAAATTGGCTTTACATTTCCAGGAAAATGAAATGGAAATGGAAGATTTTGTAGCCAAATGGCTGCCGTGCCTTAACATAATTCATGCCACAGATCTCCCAACTAATGAATAAGCTTATCTATTTGATGATTATATTTAACTTGTTCAGTAAGACTATAGGAATTCTATTCTTAGATTTCTATTCACACATTTATTTATTTGCTTTAGATGACAATTTTTATTGTGTATAACAGATTCATTTTTTTTTTAAAAAAAAAATTCAATGCAAAAAAACAAAAACCGAAATGAGAATCAAAATTTTGGATAAAACCAAAACAGCCATTTCTGGGTCATTTTTGGTCATTTCAGGTGCCGCTGGACATTCCAGTTCCCCCTACTCTGCAAACCCTCTGGTTTGAACAAAGGCTGGATGGTAGCTAAGGAAATAGGGTCCAGCATCCTTTGGTCACGCAGGTGTGCAACACTGGCGTTCTCCTGGATCCTTTCCTGAACCTGGAACATCATGTTGTGGTGGTGGCCAGGAGTGCTTTTCCATTAAAACGAGAATGCAAAGTATTCTTGTGAGAATGCACAAGATCCTTGCAGTCCCGGGTGAGATATCGCAAGATCACGCTATGATTTTGGAGAATCTCGTGAGGTCCTTGAAAACCCCCCAAATGCCATCTGCATGTGCAAAATGGCCTCTGCACCCATTCTGAGAATGCGCAGGACTGACCAACCAATTTGCACATGTGCAGAGCATTTTTTGAGGTGTCTCAAACATCTCGCATGATTTTCAAAAAACGCCAAACACTCTGTGCATACACAAAATGGCTGTTTCAGCCATTCTCCACACGGACACCTCTGGTGGCCATTTTGCACATTTGCAGAATGCTTTGGGGGGCCTTTTTGTAGTACTTAAGAATCTCGCTGAGAATGGTGGTGAGACCACTGGTTATCGTTAAATTCTCGAGTCAGAGAATCTCACAGAGAAGCCCATTCTTGGCGAGATTTACTTCATCTGGTGAGAAGGCTGTGACCCTTTCTTTCAAACTTGGACACCCTCATCCATGCCTTCACAATCCTGAGACTAGACGATGACCATGTGCTCTAAGCGGGGCTGCCCTTGAAGACGGTCCGGGGGCTGTAGCAAGTGCAGAATGTGTCTGCTAGAGGTGTGCACTGGGGGCCCATGTCATTTTCATTTTCATTTTCATTTAAATTTGTTGTTTTCGTTTTCATAAATATCAAATTGTCATTTTCGTTTTTGCTTTTGTTTTTGTTTTCCGTGGTTTCAATGGAAAACACATTTTTGGCTGCAACACTTTTGTTTTTCATTATATTTTACTTAAACCTGGAAGGATTCTACCTCCAGTGGAAGGCATTAAATGTACTAACTTCCAAAAATATTGGATAAATGAATCCAATTTTATAAGAAGTTGAATTATTTTATTTAGCAAAAAATCTTCATATACATTCTTAGCTGTAACTTCTTTGCCTCACATTTAATGTAGATAAAACTTGTCAGGCTTATATCTCTTCATATATTTACTATCTCTGCCATCCTTCAGAAGGATTGGAGAAAGGGTACTTGTGGTATAAGTAATTAAATTATACATGTATGTCTGGCTGTAACATCTATGTAATACTACCAGTGTACATGAAATTTGGCAGGGCTGTATATCACACTTTCACAATCATCCACCAAATATCAGAAAGATGTGATAAAGGCTCCCAATTTGATATGCCTTCACAGCATATGCAGAGAAGGAGCATATGCCAGGGATTCTCTTACATGTCACTGCGGTATAAGATCAGTTTGTAATGCCAATTGGCCTGTAGAAATGTCAACCAAATATCCTCATTCTGTGCTGTGACCATCCCAACATCTCTCCACCATTTGTTACTGGGAAGTCAGAAACATCTGTTTAGGAAAGCGCCAATAGAGATTCTCTAATGTCCTCTGTCACAGTGCTGCAGGATGTGATTGTGATGATAATTGGACAGCCTGGATGTGCAAAATATGTCTCCTGATTTCTGGGATGCTTTGCCCAAAGTCCCAGTTGTGTCCCTTTTTATTATTATTATTATTATTATTAACAAACATTTATATAGCACCAGCAGTGTACCTGGCACTTTACAAAGTAATAAAATAGACATGGTCCCTGCCCCTAGGGCTTACAATCTGAGAGACAGGAGCTGGGGGAGAGACTTAGGAAGGGGAACAGAGGGAGAGACAAGGGGTCTAACATTCATGAAGATGCGAGGTCTCAAGTGCACGT